>JBBPMV010000451.1:0-15920 GCA_038090495.1 Heimioporus retisporus | reverse complement strand
CACTGTCATTGTTGTTGTTGTTGTCATCACCACCTCGTGCTCCTGCCCCTCCCTCGGTCTCTGCTGCCTGCCACCGTTCTGCTCATCTTGCCACTGCCTCATGTTCCTGCCCCTCCCTCAGCCATCTTGCCGCCTGCTGTTGTCTCGCTCACCTCGCCACTGCCTTGTGTTCCTGCCCTTTGCTCAACCATCTCACTGCCTGCTGCTGTTTTGCCCATTTTGCCCCCACCACAACAGCAACAATGATGGCACAACGACCATGATACCATGGTCATCATGCTGTCATTATTGGTGTTATATTCACTCTCGTGGTCATTGTGTGCATCACACAATAAGCTTTACTGCCAGTAAGAATAAAATATACTTTAGCCTATTTCTACCATAGTACATATGAGTAACTACATCTAAATGTACTGGTAATGGCTCGATAGCTTGAGTTGACTTGAAGCTGACTTGGCTTGGTTGACTCAAGTCAGCTACAAGTCTGAGCTGCACCAACACTACTGTACACCCTGGCAAGTCTATATACCCTGTATAGTAAATTAGTGGATCACTAGGTACACAGCCACTTCTCTGTACAGACTGGACAGAGATCCATAGCTTAGCAAAGTCTGTAATGGCTATATTCAAAAAGGTCAATTTGCTGATGCTGGTCACCTTTACGGAAGGGGGTAAATTTACTGTGAGAGCAAGCTTTCATGATTTGTCTAGCAAGTTCATGGGCTGCCAGAGCTTTGTCTCAAGTGGTGGAGAGGATCTTCAGTCATTTCTCGACTGCAGGGAGGTTGGATTTGACAATGACAGTGGGGAGGGGGTGAGGTTCAAAACTGTAGGTGAGGGAAAAAGGGGATTTGCCAGTGACAGAGTGAGGGTGGTGGTTGTGGGCGAATTTGGCATGGGAGATCATCTGGGACCATGTGGAAGGGGAGTTGCCACAGAAGATGTGGAGATAAGTCTCGACTTCTTGGTTAACACGTTCCGTTTCTCCATCAGATTGAGGGTGGTAGGCAGTGGAGAGGGAGAGGTCATATCCGAGGAGTCGTCCGAGTTCTTTGACAAAGGCAGAGGTGAACTGGGGGCCGTGATCTGAGATGATTTTGTCATATAAGCCAAATCAAGTGTAAACCTTGTGGAAAAAGAGAGAGGCAATCCCTTCAGCAGAGATGGATTTCTTCATAGGGCAGAGAATCACCCCCTTAGTAAGCCCATGGTCTACCATGACCAAAAGGCTGTCAAAGCCATCAGAGAGAGGAAGGTCCATGATCAAATCACAAGAGACCTGTTGGAAAGGGCAAGAGCAGGAAGAGGAGATGGGACAGAGAGGAGGGACAGTGGGGTGGGTGTTTGCCTTGGCTGACTGGCGGGAGGCACAACCCTCAACATACTTGTGGACAAACTGGGCCAGACCAGGCCACCAGAATTCTGAGGCAACAAGCTGATGGGTTTTAAGATAGCCAGGATGGCCAGCAGTGAAGTGATCATGATGCTGCTCAACGACAGACTTCCAGAGGTTAGGGGGGACATAGGCGTGGCCTTGATAAGTGAGGATGCCAGCATCGTACTGCCAGTCAGAAAGTCAAGAGTGGAAGCAGGTGGGAGTGTCACTGGTGGTGACACAAAGTGCATCAAGCACAAGGGGGTTGGAGGCAGAGGAGGATGCTAGCTTTTCCTGGAGGACAACATCAATGACATTGACAAAGAGGGAGTCCAGGAGGAGGGTAACGTTGTCATTATCATCATCTGTGGTGGGGAGGAGGTCGGGGTGGTGGGACAGGGCATCAGGGGTGGCAAGGGAGGTACCGGGGACATGGGTGAGACAGAGGTCAAAGTCCGAGATGTTGAGTAATCACCAGGCTTGTCGACAGTTAAGCTTCTGGGGTTGGCAGAAATATGTCAGGTTCTTATGATCAGTGAAGACTTGAACCTGGAAAGGGGATCCCTGAAGGTAGTGTTGCCAGGCCTTGAGGCCACGAATGACAGCAAGGAGTTCTTGGTCATAGATATCATAGTTCTGTTCTGTAGGAAAGAAGGATTGTGACAAGTAGGAGCAGGGATCCCAGTCACTATTGGCATCAGTTTGGAGAAGAACACCACTAGAAGCATACTTGGAAGTGTTGGTTGCGATGGCAAAGGGCTGGGCAGGGCCAGGGAGGTGGAGGATCAGTTGGGAGAGAAAGAGCTTCTTCAGCTTGTCAAAGGAGTCCTGGCAAGAGGGGGACCAACTCCATGGCTGGTTCTTCTTGGTGAGGTCAAGGAGAGGGCAGGCAATGTTGAAGTAGTTGGGGATGAAGCGTTGGTAGAAGTTGGTGAAGCCAAGGAAAGAGCGAACATCCTTTACTTTAGAGGGTGTTGGCCATTCTCAAATGCCATCAAGTTTGATTGGGTCCATGGCGAGTTCATCTGGGCGAACGATCATGCCCAGGTATTCAACCTCAGAGGCTGCAAACTTGCATTTCTCAAGCTTAAGATGAAGATCAAGTTCCTGCATACATTGTAGAATGCATTTGGTACATTCCTCATGGGTCCAAGTGTCAGGGGAGAAGATAAGAAGGTTGTCCATGTAGATGATGAGCCATCCTTCAGTGATCATGTCTCTAAAGGAGTCGTTCATGAATTGTTGGAATGTCGCAGGGGAGTTGCAGAGTCTGAAGAACATGATGGTGGGTTCAAAGAGACCTTTGTGGGTGATGAAGGCTGCTTTCCATTGGGCAGCCATAGTGAGCTCAGTGGTGGTGGTAAGTTTGGTGATGGTGGCATTTGGGACAAAGCGAGAGCCACATTGGATGATCTGTTGGATGACCTGGACATTGTGGTTTCTAAGGAGGTGTTGTTGCTGAGTCTCCTTCTGCATGTAGTTGAAAAGTTGTCCATCCCAAACTGTATCTATGTTGACATGGTGAGGGGGTTGGGGGTTGGGGGTGGTAGGAGTCGAGGAAGGGAGTCAGGTGTGTTTCTGATAGAGGTGATCTGACTGATCAGATTCTAGAGGGATGGACAGCTCACAAGAGGTCCAGTCAATGGTGGGGTTGCCTCCTTAAGCCAGGGGAGTCTGAGGATGACATTTTCTTTTCCACAGTTGAGGATGTAGAAAGTGACCTGGTGAGCCACAGATCCGATGTGGACAAAGAGGGAGGTAGTGAAGCAGATTTGACCATTCTTGTTGGTGGATTGGTCAACGTTGTTAATGGTGATGGGGGTGGCGAGTTTGGTTTTTAGGAGTTTGTATTTTCAGACAAAATCCCAGTCAATGCATGAGATTTGTGCTCCTGAATCGATCAGGGCACAAGTTCCAATGGCTTTCAAGTGTGAAGGTTTGACAATGTGAACAGGGATTTGCATAGACTGTTTGGTTATCGACAATACAAGTACAGATGCACAAGAAAAGGAGGGTCGTTGCATTGGGGTATGCCCTCCATCTAAAAATCCTTGCCTGGAATAGTGAAGAAGATTCGAGCCACGGTTTCTTCATTGTCATTGTCCTCAACTTCTCTCAGCTGGGGAACTTCTTCAACCTTCCTAACCTTTTTCTCCAAAATCTTCTTCAGCCCAGGGTTGCTTGAGGTGAAGGCAGGGCATTCGCTGAAAAGATGACCTGTCTTTTGGCATCAGAAGCAACATCCTTCTGCAATGTATCGGTGGTGTTCTTTGGGGGTAAGTTTACTGATCTTGATGGCATCAACGTCCATGGTGTCAGGGTCTTTCAAGGGGCAAGAAGAGGAAAAGGTGAATGAATGATAAGTGGAGGAACCCAACTTGTTCCTTTTGGCAATGTCTTCAGCTTTTCCCCATTGGGTGAGAAAATAAATGGCCTTAGAGTACCATTTGTTGATTTTGGTGGGGATGGTGTCCATGGGCATGATGCGACGCATGAGGCAGACAGGGAGGGCTGTTGAAAAATATCTGATGAGGATGTTCTCGTCCATGATCTCACTGATCTGGACCTTGTTGCAAAACTCCGAGATAAATGAAGTGAGTTCAGGAATGCCAGCATTACCAGACATTTGTTGGGTGGAGAGCCAAGTGATGGCCAAGGCTCAAGTGTCATGGTGTTCAAAGGTGGTTCTGAAGGAGGAGAGGAAGTCAGAGAACTTCCTGAAGCCTACAGGAGTTCCTTTGGAGGTGTCAAGGGTAAGGGCTGCTTTGCAGAAAGAGGAAGCCCAAGTCAGGGCAGCTCCAGACTTCATATATGAGAGGGCAAAAGCAATTTTCTTCACTTCGGTGTTGTATACTTCCTTGTTGATGAGGAGGTAGGTTTGAATGGAGTCCATCCAGATGGTTGCCTTAGTGTAATCACCATCAAAGGTGTCAGGGGAGCCAATGCAAAGTTTGACTGGTTTCAAGGGAGTGGTCATTGTGGGAGGAGGTGTGAAAGGTGGGAGGGGTTGGGTAGAGGTGAAGGTGTGGACAAGGGGGGGAGGGGCAGGGGCAGGGTGAGGTGCTTGAAAGGGAAATAGAAGGGGGTGAGAAGTGGTTGGGGTGGGGGAGGGTGGTGTGGGATTTCTGGGGATGTGAAGCACTGAGGAGAGTTGGTGAGCGAGGTCAGTGTCTTCCTGTTGTTCAGCAATGGTGGGAAGGGTAGTGTCTGGATCCTGGGATGTTTCAGAGGGGGAGGATGATGAGGATGAGGTGTCTGAGGGGAGTTCTGTAGTGGTGAGTCTATGTGAATACAATAGAGCTCGTTCTAAAGCTGAGGTGGTCCTGGGAGGAATGGTGAAGGATCTATGACAATGATAGTCCTAAAACATAAAGCTTAGTCCTTTTGTTACACTTGGTCCAGGTAGAAACAAGCATAGGCTCAAAGGTCTAGAATGGAGGGTCAAGGGGTCAAGGTTATGATGAAGGACTTGCCACTCAGGGTCAAGGGTTCTGCCTGCTAGGATGTATAGCAGGTGGTTTGAAGGTTAGTCTGCCTACCGACAAGGTAGCAGCAAGTTATGATGAGGGGAGTAAAGAGAACAAGATGGATTGAGCAGGACTAAGCCAAAGTACAAGAGATGAGGTACCTAGGCTTATATACTGTGCAATGGAAAGTCATAGAAGGTTGTAGAACAACTATGACTAAGTGAAGAAAGTTTGAAAAGAAAGGGAAGTAAAGATAACTAAGATAAAGGTGTGCGACAAACATGTTGCAGGTTCTAGAGCACTCTATCGAAGTAGAAGCATCAGGTTAAGCTGATGATGACAAGCACAAATGACAAGGAAAAAGAATAGGGGCAAATTGTAACACATCACCCTTGCCATTTCATCTGCCCCTGTTACCCATGTGATGGCATGATGCAACACTCTCATGTGTGGGTATTTATGCATGATACTAATGCATTAACCTGGCCCAATCTCTGCCCTAGTTTCTGTGATGCATCACCAGCATCCCCACCACCTCACCTGCCCCTGTTCCTCATGTGATGCAACACCACATTTATTTACCCATATATGGTCATTGTGGCATAATGCATTAACTCTCCCAGCCCCTCTCAATTTAGATGTGTGGCCTTTGCATGATGCATCACCCCCCCTTTCCCACTTTACATGATACTGATGCATCAATCCAGCCCATCTATTCTAGTTCCTGTGTGATGCATCACACTCATTACCCCACTGTTCAATGTTCACTCCTGTCATGTTGCTCATGTGTGATACTGATGCATTAATACAGTCTCACCCCTGTCCTAGTTGTTATGTAATGCATGACTGGCACCCCAGCACCCCAGCACCCCAGCACCCCACCTACTCCATGTGATGATGGCATCAACACTCTCACTCATTCATATACAATATTGATGCATTAGTCCAGTGTATTTATCCATATATGGTCGCTATGGTATAATGCATCAACTCTCCTGGCCCCTCTCAATTTAGTTGTGTGGCCTTCATGTGCCCCATCCTACATGATGCAACACTCCCACTTATGTGTGATGCTAATGCATCAGTCCCACCCCATCCCTGCCCCAGTTGCTGTGTGATGCATTACCCTCACCACCCTGTCTCCTGTTCAATGCCACCCTTGGCAGCACTTTCTGTGAAGTTCCCACAGTTCAACAGACTATTTACTCCCTCCATGAAAACACGTCATTGAGACAAATGGACCTCATGTGGACCACTCATGCATCCACTCCAGCCTTGGTCAAGCAGGTTGCCATGCAGAGACCCACAGATCTGCAGTCCATGGGTAGCCCAGGTCAGTAGTGCACCAACCACAACCACTGATGAGGGTGTCATGACTGACATGACAATGAGTGTGGTGCCACAATGGCCCTAGGACCACCAACATGAGCACAATGGCTTGACCACCACCATGACAAGGAGTGTGAGGGTGCTGCAACTGCACACCCACCACACAACCATGGCAAAGAGTGGCCATCCACCATGAGTGTGAGGGCACTGCCCACCCAACACCAACCATGACAATTGGTGTCATGACCAATACAATGATGGTTTTAGGTGCTGCAACAGCCCTGAAACAACTGACCAACTGCACTGCAACCACAAGTGCTGCCATGATTCAGCCACCACCACAACAAGGAGGATGTGGGCACTGCAACTGCATGGCCACCACCCAACCATGATGAAGAACAGTGGCCATCATGAGGGCGAGGCATGCTGTCCAGCCAGTACCAACTGCAGTGACTTGGCTACCACCTTGATGAGGGTGAGGGCACTGTGACTGCATGCCCACCACCTATCATGATGAATGGTGGCCACCATGAGGGCAATGGCGCTGCCCACCCAGCACCAACCACAGTAATGCAAAGATGTCGTGACTGACATGATGATGGGTTTGAGTGCCATGACAGCACTGCAACCACCAACCAACTGCACTGTGACCAAGATGAGGAGGGGAGGGGATTGACAAGGTGGCATTGTGTATGTATTATTGATTGTATTGTACAGCTTAAGAGATTGAGAAAGGGAACTATGAGGTTCATGTGAGACTCATACAAGGCCCTGATATGCCCTGAGTGGGATTTGAGGCCAGAGGCCTCTGTGTGGTCAGTGAGGCCACTATTGCCTCCAAAATGTGCTGCCTGAGGTGATTACAACCACACCACATGTTTACAAATGTACTAAGGCTGAATATAGCCATGACCATTTTGCTGGTAATGCATACAACTACATGTTAGTTACCAAGACTACAAGATGGTGGAGCTTGGACATGCACCAACAAGAAAATATGCATCATGATCTCAATTCCCCTTTTTTCTGTCACAGATGGTCAGAATATCAACAACATGATATGGTAGCAATGTACTTTTTACCTACTCACTCAGTAGTCTTTTCAACCCACCTCCCTTTTTTCGTGCTGGCTGATTGTTTTGGTTGCTGGTGAGGACCATCAGATGTTTGGTCATTGATGAATGTCGAGCAATTTGTTCCAATGGCATTTGCAGTGGCATTCCATTTGGACTCAGTACAAGTATGTTGGGATGTTTGAATCCCAGATACAGCAGAAGCATCACCTGGTTGATTTTGAGCTGGAGGCATGGAAGAGATGTAATCTGTCTGTTGGGAGGTAGGCAGATCCATAGGAAGGGTGGGAACATTACCCTGAGAACTATGTGTTCCACTTGTGGAAGTGGATGCTACAGCTGATTGTGTCTCCTCTGCTGATTGCCCAATGACGAGAGCCCCATTTTGCCTATTTCTTGGCTTTGGCAGACAGGGTTTGGGAACTGTCTTCTCTTGGATCAAGATCTGCCACTCCTTGGATGGATGAGAGGCACCAGATATATTTGCTGTGCTGACAGGTGTGAGTAGTGGTGTCTGGAAATCAGGAGGAACGCATGCGGGGAGTGCATCTGCATCAGTGTTGGCTCATGGTTTCTGACCAAACTGAGTCACTCCTTTTTTCTTTTGAGATGGGGCCTCAGGAAAAACTTGAGGTGCAGGGTGTATGTCTGCTGTGTTGGACTTCACCTGTGGCTTTCAACCTCTTTTCTTTTGAGATGGAACCACCGAAGGAACTTGATCAAGTGGAGATGGAGGGGGGATAGCAGGAAGATGGGGCCGGTTGGGACTGGGATTGTTGGGGACTGGGGGTAGGGGAGGAAGCTCATTTTGAGAGACAGTACCCATGTCAACGAACCAAGCTGAACTCAAATGAAGGTCAGAAATGGGGAGAGCTCCAAATAAGTCTAGCCCAATTCTGGAAAAGTCCCAGCTGCCAGTTGAGAGGTCAGCAGCAATACTTTCAGTTGTGTCTGAAACTGAATGACCATTGATCAAGACAGACCCATCCTGACAGTTGAATGCAGGTTCTGGTTGAATAAATGCAGCCTGCAAAGGCATGAATGGACCTGAGAAACATTTGCCAGGAGTGAGAGTCAGGAACAACTGTATGAACCTTGAGCAGATGCATTGAAAATGACAGTTGATACTGACCTGTTGCAGACTGAAGGTAGCAGGTGCATCATTCAGCTCCATTGATGCATCAACAATGGAGGGGAAAGACAATTTGCCAGTTCCTGACAACTGCCATGCACTTGGTGATGCATCATGGAGAACCTCTTAGGTAAAGTCACCAGTCAGGCTCAGAGGTAAAAGATAACCAAACTCACCTGAGAATTGCCCTTGCCCAAACCATCCATTCCATGATCATCCTTCTCTTTATCTGTGCCTTCAGCATCATCTTTGCCTTCACCTTCATCTTCATCCTTGCCCTCATCCTCAGTCCATTCATCTTTTATCTAATTGGCATGAGCATCACTGAGTCCATTGCTCCAAATTGCTTCAACTCATGTCTGTTGACAGTGATCCTGACACAGATTTTTCTTTGTCCTCAATTGTTGGGGCTTCATCAGTTTCAGTTTTGGTAGATTTGCCAATGCATTCATGTGACTCTGCCAGTGATCACCATATAATGCTGAATTAAAACAAAGGGAAAACTTACAGAATAGAGCATGAGCATACTTCTGGAATGTGGCAACCATAGTGCTGCTTTCTTTGGGGAAAAGGGTTGGAAAGGTGTGCCCTTCCAGTGATTCATCAGGGTTACAGCTACATAGATAGTCAGTAGGTACCCAGCAGTGTACATGATGACTTAGAGAGACAGCAGAGAACTTACAATATTGAGGAAATCTCCCAGTTTCTTGAAGGGTCAGGGCCACCACAGATGAAAGACATGGCAAAACCAGTACTGCACTTGATTAGTTCAGTGAACCTTGCAAGCGCATGAGGAAGGTCATCAATTGCACTATTAAATGTATGAGTGTCATGGGAACTGAACAACCCATATGCATAACATTCACTGTTGTATTTCCAGTGGGTCTGTTTCTGCCTCTGACTCTGCATTAGATGCAATTACCTTGGACTTTTTTGCCCAACCTGGTATTTTTCAGCACACAAGGATGCCCTCAAAAGGACTGGCATCTTGCACCACAACATAAGCTGTTGAGAATGTAGCATGACTAATGGTCACATGATCAATCACATGACATCAGATCAATTAGGATCAGAGTCTAGACCAGATAGGATCAAATAGGATCAATAGGATCAATCCATATCTGATAGAATCTCACAGAATGTTGTAGAACATTCTTCATGCTTACATAACAGCTTACACTATTCATTTGAAATAGAACTAGTAATCCTATTGGATAGAATACTGTAGAATAGTACAAACAAGTACATACAGTATTCATGTATATAAAGGGGACCAAATCCTCTCACCTACTCTCACTAAGAGAGTTGAATACAAGATACATTCTTCTCTTCACAGAGACCTGAAAAGTCCTCTCCACATCTTCAAGTGAGTATTCCCACTTGAGAAATCCTCTGTCCCTTCGCATTTGAGTAGTACGTAGCATACCTTCATTCTTGAAAGGTTATGAGCCCTGCTTAGGCAACTAAGCAGAGTTTATTTTGTGAAGTTTCACTTTCATTGGAAATTTCTTATCCACCTAGACAGTGGAGTTTGTCTTTTGTACATGATGCCTCCCACAGTCTCGCATGATGTGCAGATTTGGACAACATTCATCCATTCGGTCTTCGAATGTTTGATGATCATATATCAAATATTCCACAATGGGTTATATGTCATTAATGACAATAACCATTGTATAATTTGCTTTTTTGGTGGCTCTGTTAACCTTTATCTCTACCATGAGACTCTCTATCTGACCATGACTTACTTCGATTGTGTACTAAATATATTGTACACAGATCAAACAATAAGTCAACAGTCAAATTTGCCTACCAACCCTTTTGTGCCGCTGCCCGCTCTGAATCTAAATGGAGTGAGAACCCCAAGCACTCAAGCTTCTGCCAGGCACACACCATTTGTGCCACTGAGACCTGCCACCCCAGTTTATCAAAGACTGAGAAACCCTTCTCCACCACTGGTGAGACCTTCTGAAACACAGCCTAGACCTGTTAACAAGCATGAAATTACCCCAGGAGTTCCATTTCAAATCCCTTGCCCTGTGTGTCAAGGAGGTCTAGAACTCAGAGAAATCCACCACCACAGTGAGAGAGCCATAATTAGATTGTCTGATTTGCCTGACAGAGATGGTGTTAGTTATTTCACCGTCATCTCAGTCCCACATGACCAAGACCCATCTCCTGAATCGGTAAGCAGTGCTTGCATGAATGCTCAAAGAGGGGCTCCTGACAACATCTTAATGTCAGCTGCGAGATTAGTATGAGATTTTCTCAGTAGAAACCCCTGTCCCTCGTCTGACTCAACATCTGAAGATGTCCCTCTCCCCATTCCTCCAAGATTTCGCAGACAACATGGTCTGAGTCGTGAGCCCAGACCTGTCCATCCCTGTTGCCAGTCCATCCTGCCTGCCAGAAATTCCAGCACTTCATCTACCCTTGCCAGTCCTGCCTATAGTCCAACTGGTCCCTCTGACTCCCCTCCACCACTCATTTCTGAATCAAGCCAGAGCAGCAGTTCATTCAGTCTTAGGACCTGTACAGTCCCACTCACAGCTCCTGGCTTACCTGCTGTTCAACTCCTCACCCAAATTCCCACAGGGGAGGAGGCAAATGAATACATGGGACCTCACTCTGGAGGAAGCATCAGAGATCAACAGGTTTTACCAACTGGACCGGGAGATGTGGGAAAAAGGAGCAGATCAAGTAGTATCTCCCTAAGAAGCGCATATTGCTGCAATGATGCAGGAAGCGCAAATGTGGCACATGCAGCAGGTGGCCCAAGGCCAACTCATAGAGTACACTTCGAGGAGGCCAGATCTGATTCCAACACAGCAGCTTGAAGATGATGCCTTCAAAGCTGTCCAATGGGAGAGAGTCTACAATCTCTCTATGCCTGCAGTGAGAGTGACCCTAATGGAGGACTATGCTGATCCAAGATTTCAGACTGCATGGTTCAACACGATGCATCCCCTTGCCAACATTTCAACTATCCCAGCAGTCTACTCCCAAGTAGAAGTAATTCGCGGGCAGCATCTCTGTCTCTACATGGGTCCTGTCTACCCACTCCACCAGACATGGATTAATGTTTTCAACCACCATGACCTCATGATGATGGACCGATCTCCCAGAATGGTCATCCCTATCCAGATCTACCCTTGCAAATCCACCTGGCCCCTTGCTATCAATGGGTTCTATTGTATGGGCGAGACATTTAGGGCAGTATATGAGGCCACCAGATGGGCTTTCCTGGTGGCATCCTGGGAGGAATCGAGAGACATGTGGATGGTTAGAGGGCAAGGCTTTGAGGTCTACCATAGGGACCTTTCCCCACCAACCTATGAGAACTTTCAGCTGGTGAGAGTGTCCTACCCAAACAGGACTTATTGGGTAGAGGACTGGTGCCAGATGGCTCCAGGCGACTACATGGGCAGCATTGCCCACCATACCTGGAAAGGGATGAGCCATTGGCAATGGCTTGAAATCCAGGAGAAAGAGGCACAGGATAGGTTCAACACCTATCAGTGGCACCTTCTGCAATACAGGGACTTGGCTAAGTTCCAAAAGAAATTGCTACAATGTGCCAAACAGGATGCAAGAATCATCGCTGGCCCACCTAATGACCAGCAGCCCAAAAGAAGTAAAAGAAGGGCTGCGGTGGAGGGCAAGCAGAAGTGCAAGTGTGGACGCTATACTTAGGAATGATACTGCAGTAGCAACATTCCTAGAACATCCTGTAATAGATGTCTGGCCTCTTGGACAATGCTTCAGAAAAACTCTCAATGGACAAATGAACGATAAATACCTATTGTTTCTAGACATGCATGTGGACCTGGGACCTACCTTCACAAAGGAACTACCTATTCCCTATTTCACTCACACAAAAAGGGAACTACAGATTGGAGATGAAATTCTTTACCCTATTATTCCCAATCCTCACTTCTTTGAGTTTCTATGGTTTGAATCATTTTCAAATTGAGCCAACCTTCCCATGCCAGCTTGGTGGACTCCAAGGGACGACTCTAATGATCCCTTTACCAAGCTAGAATGAAAACTCTACTGGGACAGGAAGCTTTATGAAGCTCAAGAAAGACACTTTCTCAGAAGAGCAAATCACTGCAATGACATGCAAAGTGCGGATGTGGCAACACACAGGGTCTCGGCAGGACCTCGGGAGGCTCCCCCAAACACTCTGGCTCTTGGCACAGTCTGTTACAGTTTTGCTTCACCTTTATCCGGCATTCCTTTTCTCGCTACAATTCCTTGCAAACCCCTTTTACTTTGCTGTTCTTTCTTCATTTCCGATGCTGCACATCTTTTACTCATTTCTGTTTACTAAACGCTTGCGCGTCCCTTTGTTCTTTTCCCTTCGACGCTTACATGTCCTTTGTTCTCTGTTGTTCTATGACATTCTACGATTACGCGTCGCCAAGTATATAGAGTATCAGTTCATCTCGATGTACTCTATTCTCGATCTGCGCAATCTAGCGTATTCTTGAGTCACTCCTCAGTCTCTAAGTCCTCCTTCGTGGAGTAGTCCTTTGTCCTCAGTCCCTCAGTCCCTTAGTCCTCCTTTGAGGAGTGATCCTTCGTCCCTTCATCCCTTCGAGCTGAGTTGTACCTCTTCGTGAGTATCCTGCTCGTAGGCTTCCCTTCGACACTAGTCTTGATCCACTCGAGGTACGCCCTGCGTAACAAAAGATTGAGAATCTCCCCTGTCCCTCCTATTACAGAGTAGGACCCACCATTGTTCACCATTCGCAGCATCAGAGCCCCTAGTGAAGTCTCCTCAGACGAGGAGCCCCCTCTTTTGACCACAGAACTTCGACAATGTCATCGCTTAACTGGACGAAATGTCCCCAACCCATTAGCTTCCCCACTTCGTACCCCAGCACCCCCATCGTCTCGCACCACCATCTCCACACAGCCCCAACCCCAGTGCCCCAGTACCCCCTTAGGATCTCCCATCGCTCTTAGCCCAGTTCTCCCACAGATTCCCATATCCCAGGCAACCGCCCCCATCATCAATGCCCCACCTAGCACCCAAACCACTCACACCATGACGGAACTAAAAGCAGCCCTCCCAGCAGACTTCTCTGGCAATCCCTCTGACGCCGTATGATGGATCAAAGCCATGAAGGCTTACTTCGAGATAAACAAATCCTTCTACTCCACTGATGTAACCAAAATCATGACCACCCTCAATAAGATGAGCAAAGGACGAGGCATCTCCTTCTCGGAAATGTGGTATGATCGCATGGCCGACGCAAACTTCCCTGACAAAACCTTCAACAAGTTCTCCGCTAACTTCGAATCCACCTTCTATCCTTTCAACATCCAAGCCACAGCACACCTAGAGTTGTCCAAACTTGTACAGAAATCTACCTGAGGATCCAACAGAGAGACAGACGATGGTTTTCAGAAATACATCACCGACTTCCAAAACCTCGCAGCCAGAGCCACCATTACCGACGACACCACCCTCATCGACCAGTTCTCTCTAGGACTAGATCAACAGCTATCCATCATGATTCTTTCCATGACAACCATCCCCACCACTATCAAAGAATGGATCGAAAAGGCTAAAACCTTCCATGCTCAGAAAGCTCGCATTGCAGCCCTTTGATGAGGCCATTGAACCCCCTCCTCATTCTCTCGCACCCCCACCACTCCAGATCCCAATGCCATGGACGTAGATGCCATTCGCGTCTCGAAACTCACTCCAGCAGAACGAGCTCGCTGCTTCAGAGAAGGACTCTGTCTCTGTTGTTGTCAAAAGGAACACAATGCCACACAGTGCAAAACATTCACTTCGAAATCCTCTCGCCCCTCCCAGCAACGTATCCAAACCACTGACACCGCCCCCACTGCTACTTCCCCTCCTCCTCCCCCGAAACAATCCTCTGCCCTCGAGACTTATGTTTCCAAACTCAAAACCACCAGAAAGGACGAAGGAGAAATTTTACAAACTCTCAAACTCTGCTTTGAGGAGGCTAAGGACGATTCTTCTTCAGGTTTTCAGTAAGGGAAGAAGTTGTAACGTCTCCTTCCCTAGATATCGACACTGTAATTGTAGGCCTCTCCAATGAACGAACCCTGCGTCTCCCAGTTCGCCTACATGCCGAATCCCAAACCGTTACCACCACCACTCTCATTGACTGCAGAGCTACTAACAACTTCATCGACATCTCCCTAGTACCCAAGCTTCGAAAGGCCATTCGAAAACTCCCTCAACCCCTCACCGCATACAACGTGGATGGAACTCCCAATCACCAGGGAACCATTCGTTTTTCTATCACCGCAAACGTCATCTTCCCCGATCTCTCGGATAACGTCACCTTTCTCGTCACATCCTTAGGTTCCTCTCGCATCATCCTAGGGATGACTTGGTTAAAGAAATGCAATCCGGTTATTGATTGGTCCGCCAACACTCTCACCTTCCAGGACACTGTGGTACCTCTTAGTGAGCGTCCGCCCTGGAACGACGTTGACGAGACCTACCCTCAACACCTCGGAAAAGTCACATTATCTACTCAATTGGCACAACAGAACCTACCCAAAGACATCGACATCCCCTCCTGGTGCATCGACTACGCAGACGTATTCTCCGAGAAGATGTTCGAGACCCTACCCCCTCATCGTTCTTTCGACCACTCCATTGACCTAAAACCATCCTTTGTTCCAAAAATCGCCAAAATATACCCCCTCAACCCCACCAAAAAGGAGGCTTGTTGAACATTCATTGAAGAGAATTTGAAGACTGGTCGTATCGTCCCCTCGAAATCCCCTCAGGCCTCCCCATTCTTCTTGTGCCCAAAAAAGATGGAACTCTTCGCCCTTGCCAAGACTACCAATACCTTAATTCTCACACCGTCCGCAATGCCTATCCACTGCCCCTCATCTCGGAGCTCATCGATGACATGAAAGATTCCACCCTCTTCACCAAATTCAACGTCTGTTGGGGATATAACAACATTCGTTTACGAGAAGAGGATCAATGGAAAGCGGCATTTATCACACCCTTAGGACTCTTCAAACCAACAGTCATGTTCTTTGGTTTCAACAATGCCCCTCCCACCTTCCAGGCTTTCATGAATCACATCTTCGCAGATATGATCGCTGAAGGATGGCTGAAGATCTACATGGATGACATTGGCATTCATACCCAGCACGACTGAGAACTCCACCACACCCGCACTAAACGAGTCCTCCAATGCCTCCATGAAAACAACTTATCATTGAAAATTTCCAAATGCACTTTCGACTCCCCTCAGATGGAATACTTGGGCTTAATCATCGGTCAAGGACGTATACACATGGATCCAACAAAACTCTCAGCCATCGCCGATTGGAAACTGTTACGCTTGGTCCGGGTAGGAACGAGCGTAGGCTCAAAGAACTAGAACGTAGGGTCAAGGGTTCAAGGTGACAACGGAGTACTTGCCCTAGAGGGTCAAGGGTTCTGCCTGCTAGGACGTATAGCAGGTGGTTCGAGTGTAAGTCTGCCTACCGATGAGGTAGCAGCGAGTTACGATGAGGGGAGCGAAGGA
>JBBPMV010000450.1:0-15602 GCA_038090495.1 Heimioporus retisporus | reverse complement strand
TTCACCTAGGAGAATGTCTGGCACTCTTTGGTCCAGTTCACGTGTGGTGGTGTGGTTGGTCGGTGACACCTTCGCCCTCCTCGTCGTAGGGCCATCACCGTGGCTCCCTCACCCTGGCACTTCGCAGTCGCAACTTTGTCACACCCTCGTAGTAGTGGGTAGGTAGGCGTACTGACCTGCCCCGTAGAGGTGACAGCGTAGCTGAGCCATCGCTTTGCCCTTATCCTCGCGGTGGAGTGAAGGACGGGCTGTTGGTCGTGGGGATGGTGGACTTGGTGAAACTTTCAGCTCAAGTCACGAATGTGTGACTTGTGACAGACTAGCAAACAGCAGCACGACCACACTTGCTATCGACGGCGACACCCTCCTGGTCGCCCTCAACGCGCTCCTCTTCGCCCTCGACGATGTATACTGGAAGGTGGCCGATCCGTCCACGGCGCCCTCCTACGGCCTGCCGCACCACCTGTAATCCAACCTCGCCACGCACTCCCCGCTGACACTGTTCATCCCGTTGCTCGCGCCGTCGTCCCCCGAGCAGCACACGCTCCTCTTCTGTATGCTCGGCGCCCGGATAGCTGGCGTTGCTGAGGGCGCGAACGTGCACGGCAACCTCGTTGTCGGGTGCGCCGACGATGCCCGAGCGCGAGGCAGGCTTCGGTCTGGACTCTGGCGGTGCGACGATGACAACGACGGCAGGTGGCTCATTCACGGCGTGCGCTTGGACTAACCGTCCTCCGGTACGTGCTCCCCCTGTCTCTGTCCTTCCCTTCCTTTTTTTTTTCTTTCTCGCCGTTCACGCGAGATTAACGATTCTGTTCACCCAGTCGCATCCGTACGATGATCAAGGTGTCATGAGATTTGTACAGTTGACGGAAGCATCCAGACTCGAATATGCCGTATGCCTCTTTCCGACCCGTGCCGGCGTGCTCGCGCCCAACTGGCTTGTCGATGGTCCCACCGACGTGATCGACATCACAGGTCCCGGACGTCTTTCCTTGCGCCCCCCTACCTCTCTCATCACATTTTCCAGCGTGATGGTTGGACACTCTGCAGTCAAGATTGGCGATTGCCGATCATTTCAACGGCCATTAGTAATGTCCGAACGTTCATCAGGACGGGCCAGCACACGTGGAACAATGAAGTCGTAATGGAGACGAGCTGTAATTACCACATGTAGAGCATGTATACACAATGAGCAAACGAGTCTAGTTAGTCTATTTTGACTGCCAGAGCCGAGCCGCGAGTTTTGCTTGTCAGAAATAGTACGGATAGAATAGAAGGGATCGGTAGTGACGAACGTAGCGGAAAAAGCCAATAGGCGACGGTTACCAGTTTGTCGTTTTCCTATTCTCCTGATCAGTGGTGCGGTTGGTTTCCTACAAGCCATTGTCGGCATTTTAGGCTGTGAACCAATTTCCAGCGAACAAAAGCAGAGACTAGCACCGTAAGTACTCATGTATTGAGCTTGCCTTGCCGAAAATTTCTTCTGTGACCTAGCTTGCACTCCCCACTACGGACGAAGACTTGGGACTGGCCCTTGCTTTTATGGGCCCTGTCTCGGCCTCTTTGATAACGTTGATATCCCCATACTGAGCCAGTTGTTTGGATTGGTCTGAGTACCCAGATGGGAAAGGGATGGACAACAGTCTTGTGCCGCATGTTGGTTGGTATTCACGAGGCAATACATAAGGGCACTCGAGTTGTTCTTGGGTAGCAAATTTGCGCTCTTGATCTTGCCATATTCGATCGAACCACTCCAGTCACCCTGGCTATACCTCAGATGAGGTCCACCACTTGATGATCGGGGGCTTTTCGCGCTCATTCGAATTCCAGGAAATACTCCGAGCAGCGAGCTGCGGGATCGCTCTGAGCGATTGGTTGTCCGACTTCAAGATCCGTATTTCCACGCCATGTTGTCTCAGCTGACATCCAAAGATTGGTCCAAGGCGCTCGAGGGGGAAACACTTCAAGTTCCCCTTCGGGAGCGACTTGTCATCGAGTTCCAATTCTTGGAATATATATGGGTATTATCTCTGTACCTTCGTTACACTGCTGAAGGAGCTACCATGAAAGGGGACATTGCGGGTCTCACTGGGCTGATGCCTGGCGGGGTGGATATTTTGCAAACGTATGCTGACCAGACGCCATGAGGATATTCAAACTGAAGCAATTCTCACCGTACATCTGCTCCACAAAGTTTTCAGGTATACGGGCCAGGCGTTAGAGGCGTATCAGGACCTTCTCGATGGTTTTCTATTGTTTCATTGCTGCGTCAGCCTCGATATAGAGCACGGGGAGATTCTACGAGAAGCCTTGCGGAGTGGGAGCTTGCCGCCATTTGAACGGGCATCGAGGCATGTAATACGATGCGATGCAACTATTGTTCTGAACTGATGAACCCTTCGGCGGCCGATGCAACAAACAAAGTTAGACGAGTGTCATGCGATGCGCGAAGACGACCTTCTTTCAAAGCACTACTCACGCCCGCGGGGCGCATGACTCCCCACACTTGTGCAGCTTACCACTAACAGGCCCGGGCTCACCGAATCAATGTTGCTCGGCATCGCTAGACACAGATGACATACATGTGTGCATGGCTATCCTGCCCATCACATCCACACTCCACGCCCTCGGCTGTCATGAACCATGCCTCTCAGCACCCTTCTACGACCCCTCTCGCATCATTAATCACCATGAGCCGCATTAACAGCAGGGACTTCTACGCATTCAAACTCACCAACCTGAACTTGGTTGTGCTAATCAGCTTGAACACGATTTACTGAGACCCGATCGGTGTCGCAATGATGGTGAGATACTACACCACGGTGTCACACATGTTTGCTCGTGTTTTGACCAACGACTCGGAAGGTATCTTGGCGCAATCAATGCTAGCGGCCCAGGACGACATTAAGGTAGAAGTGCTAGTAGTGGTGTTCGGTCATGTTTGTCGCGTTCTAGTATCTACGTGATGCGTGATGCGGCTGATTACTGCAATTCAAGACTAGGGGGTAGGGAAGAGGTTCCTTGTCGACGAGGAAACAACTTGGCCATCTGTATAAATCTTTACCATAACAGCAGCCAAGATGACAGCCAGGGTTGACACTAAATAAAAGAAGGATGTTCTGTGGTATTGCAATTCCACAGAGCGTTCACCTGTGTTGGCGCCTTGAGACGAAGTCATGTAGTCCAACAGCGCTTGATCCATAGAAAAATACCCACAAGTTTCAAGTGGAACAGCTTCAAAAACGCGGAGAGCAGTCTTTGGACCACACTCGGCATTACCAGTCGCAATGCGAAAAACATGGTCAATCTCGTTATAGTGAGCCTACCAAATAGTCCATAAGTAAATTTGTAGTTCCATTAGAACAAAGACCTTTACTGCCACTGCACGAATGATTTCATCTGCTATATTAGATAATTTAGTATTCCCAGAGTGTTTCTAGACATTTAAACTTACGATGTGAGAGTGGATGCAAGCAGTTTCGTGTCAAAGTATTCCAGATACGAACTTTGCCAGTATCGCTCCCAGTCAAAATTCTTGTGCCTTCATCGATCCAGGCGACAGGAACCAATACACCTTTTACCATCTCCACAGGAAACGAATGGTCTAGAATTGCAAAAGGAATCTTCCAGATATCAACACCACCGCTGTGGTTCATGACTGCGATTGCAGTTTCCTCCGGGTGTAGGGCAGCATGGCCACTTGCAAGATATTTTGAAACAATGTGAGATATGGATCAACTTAGATACTCACATGGATGTACTAAGTGGTATTCTCCAGCGTGGTGTTGCAGTAGATGGCTCATAACAACTAGAAGCGACTTGGATTAGCAAAGGAGAACGGGACAAGAAATGGAAAACAAACATAATTCCATGGTACAAGTAAGTGACTAACAAACACCCTGAATGTTCACCATAACGAAACCAATGGAGCGACGTGATTATGATGGGTTGGTTCGGCATCATTGCTTCTGCCAAAGGTGGCGAGATATCGCTAACATGTCGCAGTCGAGCTGCCACAATCCAATGAATATTACCATGATATCTGAGGAATATACAGTGACACACCAGACGAGGAGTTCCTCCACACTTTGAGCTCCCGCTGAGCACCAGTTGCCAACCAGTTACTGGTGTGATCAAATGCCAATTGTTCGACAGGGAGTTGATGGACGGAAAAGCCCTCAACACTGACCTTTCCCTAGTTTTCGAAGATAGTCAAGAGCGATGACACTAGAGACAATGTGAAAAACTTTACCTGTGATAACACAATCCGTAGCAAGGAACCCCTCATAAGACCAGCCCAAAGTTCGCGTGGCCTCACAAGAACCCAGCTTAAAGAAAGCACCGGAGAACGACACTGAATTACATGCAATTTCCCTCCATTGCTAGCATTGGAAAATACCACACTTCCGTCCATGCTGCCACTCGCCAGCAGGTCACCGTCGGGACTAAAGGCCAGACAATCAATAGAGTCTGTATGATGGTTTGGCCCAATCCATTTCTCCACGTATCGCAGAGGCATGGTTATAAGGACGACTAGAAGCTAGTAGCGGCTGGTTTGTCTGCGCTTGTAGGCTAACAAAGGTCAGCGTGGTGGATATACTGAAACCATATGCGCGTACAATGGCTCAGCCACCTGCGCCCGGCCGCTGACCACTAACCAGGCCCTATTATTGGCAGGTGCCAATTTTGCCGCGTTTGTTGTCTCTTCTTCCCTTTTACGCAATCCTCGGTCCCACACAGAATTCCAGTCATTATAGTATTGTGGTGTCATCGAACGAGGAGTTTTTTGATCCGTTGCAGGGACTGGAGCAGCTCACTGCTGGGTAAGATAGCGAATGTCGCAGCCAGGGACATGTGCGAGTGTTCCCCCGCGTAGTGGGTCTGGTGTATCTGGTACAACGTGCAGTCTATTATTGATGTCCTTTTAGCATTGCGGTTGCCGATCGGCGGCGCC
The DNA here is from genome assembly GCA_038090495.1 of Heimioporus retisporus. Classification (NCBI taxonomy): domain Eukaryota; kingdom Fungi; phylum Basidiomycota; class Agaricomycetes; order Boletales; family Boletaceae; genus Heimioporus; species Heimioporus retisporus. The sequence continues at coordinate 10,645 of JBBPMV010000450.1, read as the reverse complement.
CATCTTTCAAGGGCGGAGACGACCGAGCACGTCCGTCCTCGCGACGCACCAGCAATTCCAGCCTGTCGCCGATTGGTCCTATTGCGGATCAACTTGCTTCGTGAAGGACAACATCACACTAGTGCTTGTGGACGAGACCAATGACATTTGCAATAGCCGTCTGCTCTTCAAGCATAGGATCACAAACCTCTACATTTCATTTGACCCTCGAGGTCGAGGCCAAGTGCTCCTGGGAGGGTTTTCAAAATTATGACCTCAATACATTTGTGCGAGTCATTCTCATGCATATAATGCTTAAGGTCACCTAAAGCGAAGTGCATCATGGCGTTTCACGAACCTGGGTGACGCACGAACATAGCTCAAAGACAAATATTTACACGACGTGGAGGCTGGGTTACCCGTCTTGCAGAGCTCGAAGGCGGCGCAATCCATCCCCTCATTTCCATGTACATGCGAGCGGTGGCGGCAGCTGCCTCCGTCACCATTGCCAACATGGTGGTGTCTGAGAACGGGCAAGCGATCAGGCCACTGTGGTTGCCGCCCCAACAAAATGGCTGTTCAAAGCACCCGACAATCTGCCCGGAACCCTCTGTCCCCTGGCACGTGAAGGCCCCCCACCTAGGCAACCGCCATGGAGTCTGCCTCCATGTTGCCCTCGTCCCTACTCGACAATGACCCATCCCCGCCGATTGTCGCCACTACACTGCTAGATGCCAAGGCAATCACAAAGATGGCGAGGGAGACTTAGTGGGAAGCAAAGGGATGGGAATTTGCGGATGGATAACATGCCAACGTTATAAATGGCGTTTGGCCTGCTCCGGTTGTGGCTTTCCAGAAACCGTTGTGATCGCACGGCAAAAAGGTCTTTCAGGGACAAATCCCGATGTGGAACATGCGGTATGTGACCCGGATCGTTTTTTCTGATATGTACCTCATGGTCACGCTATATCAGGTAAATTCCGGCGTCAGCATCGACGCCCGCGCCAGGTTCAGTATGATCCAGACCTAAAATAACATCTGGACTTGGGAAACGAGGAGCTGGGCAATGCGGCTACCAAGAAGCGGGGCCACGCCGCGAACTCGGCCACTGCAGACGGCACAGAGATGCTGAGTCTGCAGAATCAAAGCTGTGGGTCGAAGTGCCGTCGAGACCGCCCATCTCGGCAACAACACCCCGGCCAGAGGACCGTCGCCCTGTATTGCCCGCGTTTATCGTGTCGAGCATGTCCGAGACGCCACCGCCCAACAGTCGCTCAAAACAAAGGGTGCGTCATCCGTGTCTGCTGTGCCGCCGTGACCGACTCACACCCGACACCCTCCTGGTCTCTGTAAACGCAACCTTGGGCTCACCAACAGGCAATCGCGATTTAGTCACCACGCAAGCGGGCAGAAACTATGTAAGTACGCGGCACGACCAGTTTCTGCCAACGCGTGCACCAGTCTATCCCTGTGTGGTTGTCTGGCACGATTGTTGTTACATTCGAGATATCTAGATGACCGGCTCGAAGGGCTTTTGTGCAAGTCGTCGCCCAAGGCGATGCCTGAGTGGCAGATCAATTGTCTGGACTCCCCCGGCAAGGTGTGTCCTTGGATCGTGTGCACGGGACGTCTCTGAGCATACACGCGGTGCGGTACGCGATTGGTCCGGCGATCGCCGGACCCTTTTCTCTTTTCGTGCTATCCCCTTTTCGCTGCGCGGCTCGCGCGCCACCTCGTATTAACTAAGCTGTCCAAATGCGGCAGGGGAGGAAGTTCGGCGGGGGCGAGCCGTGCGCATGAACGGGTCGTTGACGGGCGCGTCGTGCAGAAAGGTGCACGGAACGCACAATGTATAGCAGAGACGCAATCTAAGTCTATTTATGCGACTGCATACGGTGCAGGAATGGCGTGTAAAGCACTGGAAAGTGGCGTAATTGTGTAATGTGGCATGAAGTGGCATGAAGTGGCGTAAAGTAGAAACAAACGGAAATGGCGAATTCCGATTGGCCAATTGTGCCTGTTTGATTTGTCACAGGGCTTTCTCATTGACCGGCATCGTTAGTCTCGCTCAGGTTTATTTTTATTTTTTTCCGCCGCGCCTCGCAGGATCCACATTTGGTTCGCCACAGCGTCAGCATCGTCGAGCTCGCGTCCATCGCTTGGCCAACGTCGATGCCCGACGTGTGGCGTCGGTACGGTGTGTCTGCAGGAGCTCGCACAGACCACCTGATCATGAGCTTGCCACACCCTAGCATTAGTATATAGTGTATGGATGGCATGGGCTAATAGGCGGCCCTACTCAGACTTTTAATTTACTACTCAGCGCTCGTCATTCAGGCAGCTGCTGCCGCTGACTGACTTCCCGTGGCATCCAGATGAGAATGTAATACGCGTTCATCGAGAACGAGCCTCGTTCGGTGTCGCAAGTCGGACATGCTGTGCTCGCATTTGTCAATGCGGGAGCGAGCGCCAACCCTGGGGTTCCCCACGGGAACCTAATAAACAATAAACGCAACAAACGGCATGTACAGCGTGTTTGTTTTCCCGGTCACAGACACTTAGTTACCCTGGCCAAGATTTAGTCTTATGTCTGCCTATAATTTGCAACGCCTAACCAGGATAGATGGGCTCTCTGATCCCCCGTAAATTCACCAAACAGCTGCTGGAGTGATGGGTCATGCACGCACCCTGTGACGTCATCCTGCATGGCTTCCAGCCGCTTCCTTTGTGTCCATATGTATTGTATATGGCATCTGACTAGCGACAAAACTTAGTCGAACAAGCTCACATCTATACCCTGCGTACATCCTGCAAAATGCGTCGAATTCTGTGGCTCATCATGGTTTATTTCTCCTTCATCCCGCTCAACTATTACTTTCTCGCAGGCTACCTACTCTGGCCAGTTGGCATGCATATATATCGACATATTCACACTGCAGTCACCCTGGCCTGCAAAGTGGACTTTTTCAATGAAATGTTTATTTGCAGGCTTGTCGATTCTTCTGGCAACAATAACGTAGATCGTTATGCATCTGCATTGCAGACAGAATTCGCTGGTTTAGATTCCCTCATATCACACTCATCCGAAGTTGCGCCACTCGCCCAACATCTCATGGCAGCTCACCTGTCTATCGATGACCTCATCGTGGTCGTGAGGATGAGCAGTCTGGCCTCTCGCACCCCACTCATCAAGGAGCTAACTGCAATCTCAGTCGAAACAAAGGATGCGTCTCGTAACCTTCAACGACTCTTCGCACAGGTTGAGGGTTCAATCGATATGTTCGTATTCTGCAATACTCCGGATGGGAACCATGCTGATGTTTGTGTCATCCAGTATGGTTGCTGTCAATGAGCATCTGCTCGCGCTTCTGCAAGGCACGGCATCCACTACGTCCGCTGTATCTGTGTATTGCCACATTCTCGGCGATTACCTACACTCCAATGAGTGTGCCTTCTCGAGCTTTCGGATTAACGAAGCATATCAACAGACGCTTGCCCAGTTTCAGCAGGTTCTATCGGCACTGCTACTGCGAACAAACGTCGTTCAAGGTAATCTTGACGTAATCGAGGCGAAGTTAGGTGTTATTCGCGACCTGGTGGCAATAGACGGTGGCATTGTCATGTCGGAACAATCGGACCCCCTCACCTACATTCTGACACTATTGAGACTTCCCACTCAACGAATGGCGAGGCTCAACACCCAACTCAAATCGATCTGGGAAATCAGCCGCCTTCGTTCCCAAGCATTGCAGTTCATCGTAAGAACCTTTGCTGGTCTACAAGAATTGGAGGGAGCTTTGGAAATGTTGAAATCGATGGCTCTGGGGGCAGAGCTGATCGATGGAGTACCCATGGAGGTTGTCATCAATACTCTCACTATGGGTATTGAAAGAGTCCGTCATGCTAGCCGCAATCAGCTGATGCTGGTAGGAAGGACTCCCAACATGTAACTTCGTAACTTAGATGATTCGGGTCCATTTTTTTACCGCTTGTTTCTTCTGCTAGCTGTAGCTTTCTCCTTCATTCTCCTTCATTCTTTTTCCTGCGTTTCCTATGTTGCCTGCATATTCTCGTCCTTCTTACCTTTCTTCTCACCATACCTTTTCTGCTGAACCGTGCCAATGAAAGTCAATGAAGCATTTTTTCCCCCTCATTTACTGTCCTTCAGGGTATTACTCCACGGTGGACGGTATGTACATGCGATGTATCATATAATAAATCCAAGATTGTGACTATGTGATTTGCTCAAGAGCTGAGGGAGAGTGGGAGAGCAGGAGTACGCATACGGTTCCTAAACGGCTAGGGGACATGTTATCTGCTAAGTGTTGGCCTTGCCTCCCATAACCCTGCTGACGGAGAAAAAGAGGACCGAATACATCGTAGCAATTATTTTAGGAACTAATCACAATCGAGCGGTGTCACACGTGTCAGGACATGAGGCGAATCAAACGACGTTTGGGGGCGCCACACACAAGCTAGAATGGGGTTTGCTATATCGGTGTCAGGACGAGTGGATCTGGGAGGAAGGCACACAGAAACGAACGCACTGGTAAAGTGATGTGATGTTCATGTGTGACAGGGGTCGTTCCCATTTGCTCAATGTACAGCGTGCCGCGAGGCGTGCACACCTGCAATGGGCGGTTCTGATGGTACGCCTAACACCTTGATGAGTCCTCCTTTGCCAAAGGAGGTTAAAATTATCGCTTGTTGGTAACGCTCGGCAGACTCTAAACTGGTAAGGAATATCCCACATCTTTCTGACTGCCCAGGCTTCTTACAAAAAGTATCGCGTTCAGCAGTTGTATTTACAAATTTGCACACTTGAGCTTTAAGTTCAATCCATCTCACCCAAAAACTCCAGCTCGAGCTCCCGTGGATCTTTTCGAATCATGCTAGACAGCTCGTTCACGAAATGAACTAGGACATTGTGGCGTTGAACGAGTCGATGGTGCTGCTAGATGCGGATTTTCCCCTGAATACAGGCTCGCTAGCTCATTTGGGTTGTAGGATCACTTACCTCAGGTATGCCCGTGAACGAGGCCTCCCGCAGCATCAGCTGATATCCGGTGGCACGACGACTATCCGCAACAGATGGTAACTTTGGTGCGCCATCCCGCATCTATTTTGGCAATCAGTGCTATGGTGGATACCGGTTAAGGGGCAACAAGAACTTACCAACGTACCAACCATATTGATATTTGCTGGTACACCCGAACTTGGGGCACTAGAACTCTGCGAGAACAATGAGTATATGGGAATGAGTTGAGCACAGAAGAAGGTACCTCATTATCATTTGGTTCGGCCACGACATTTTCCGACTTGAAGTGGCCGGACGGACGGATATCCGAGTGGGCCTCAGTGTGGGGTCGGGTTCGAGGTCGAAGATGGTATGAGTATGGCCTTGCTGCATGGGTCGTGGCACCGCGTCCCGATCGCAGATTATAGGGTCGGTAAGAGCGCTCTTGTCGTGTGCCAGACTTCATCTTCATGATGGATTCGACAAAACCCATCTGAAGAAGTTATGGAGGTTTATAAGCTTACCTGGTCCTTTGTGCCACCGCAATAAAGTTGTCAAGCGATGCCTGTCAAGTCGAGTGTCAAATGATAGATATCAATATTATTATTGATCAGACATGCGTCAAGTCATGGTGTTCGCATCCGTACACAAAAAAAGCAGTTCTGGGACCATTTTGCTCATCAAATCAGATCTTACTTAGTACCCCGTCCCCCAAATTACCTCCAATCGGCCGGAATGACTGACCCCAGTTTACTGGACAGCCGCAGGCGAAACACTTTGGCAAGCTTATTACTCCATTCACCCATTCAGAGTCACGCGAAACCTTGTTTCCTTTTTTTCGCTTTTTTAATGTCTTCAACTGAGACATAATAAACGTTTGAACGCTTAAGCCTGAGCTTTGAAGGCTCAATTGCATGTGCATGTGCCCCGTGTGAAGGATATCGCTAAACCATAAAGTCGGCTTGGTGACTTTGTCACACTGGCAGGGTTGTGGTAACTTAGGCCACAGACTGTGGCATACTTAGATTGCTGCATTCGCCCGGTACAAAGCATAGCTGGTGCCGGTCGGTGTTCACCAACAGACCCAAATGACTACCCCCACGAAAGCAAGATATCCGCAAGTCCGCAATCTCATTCCAAACGTCGCTGCACGCCTCAGGGACCAATCATTCCTAGAAGAGGGTATGGCATGGTCAGCTCCACGTGATTCCTGTAAGTGGCAATCGTACCTCAAAGTACCAATGACCTAAACTTTGCGCGTTTTTCGTCTAGTTAAACTGGAGAAACCGGTCGGCGAAAATGCCACCAGCACTGGTGTCTCTTCAACAGGAGCTACTCAATCAGTGAGCACGCGTACAGCAGTCTACACTGGGAACGAGAGGTGAGTTTGTCCTTGGGCTAGTTTCTCACCAAAGTGCATGCTCAATTTGACAGGAACGGCAACATCTTTTATAGCCTCTTCGTAATGGGACACTTATTCCTTGGATACCTCATTTCCGAAGTTTGGAAGAGCTGCATGGCAGCAGTCATTATACTGACGTTTCAAGTCCAGGCTGGGTACTTGTATCGGTGGTCCGCTGTACACCCTGTGGTACCAGACACGCAAGCAGGTGTAGTTATTACACTCCCCCCCGATGCCACGGACATGTTTGACCACGCCTCGGTCGACGTGGGTGGATATCACCTGCCTTCCCTCACTTCTCGTGGTCCCTTTTCCCGCGGTTCCCCAGATCTTGCTCTCACACCAAGCCTCGAAGAAGGAGACTGCTGGGTCCTTCCTCACGTTATCGGTCACATCGGCGTGAGCCTTCCGAGTCCAATCGTCATGACTCACGCTACCGTGGATCATGCACCAATGACCGCATCAAATGCCTCGATACGAAGCAATGCACCTCGCAATATGATTTTGTGGGGTCTTGTTGAAGGATTTTCCAACCTTCAAAGGTACCAATCACACCCACACATCCATGGGCTCTCTCGCTCTACCCCGGCCGTGGCGGTGGTACAAGCATCTAAGAAAATCAACCCTGAAAGCTTCTTCATCGAGCTGGCTTACCTGCAATATCACCAAGGCGACGGAGCATCGGTCTCGCAAACGTTTTCTGTTCACCAAGATGTCATCAACGCTAGTTTGGATTATGGTGTAGTCGTGTTGGAGGTCAGAGGGAACTGGGGGGGAGATCACACTTGCCTCTATCACCTGGGCATTCATGGTAAGAAAGTGGAGCTTTGACATATACATGACGATCATGTGAACCATGTTTTGAAATTCTATTTTTATTCTATGTCTACTAGCTAGTCGACGTGTATCCCACATCTAGACCCGTCCGTGACGCGTGACGCGTGACGATGGACACACATCCGCTACATAGACCACCGTGAGCTACGCTCCGTATGTCCATCCTATCAACCCGGAGACATCCCCCGTCTAAGATTAAGGAGATCCATCTACAACCATCCTTCAACCCCCCAGCTCCTTCATCCAGATATACTTATATACACCATTTGGAACCCTCACACGGCGTCCCGGAAAATTAAAAAAAAGACTCCCGTTTCTATTTACCACATACGATTCGCCCCCCACACGTACACTTGTACCCAAGAATCTTAGCCTCACCATAAGCGAGTACCGGAGGGGCTCCCTCTGGACACACGCACAGGTTCGGACTGAGTACGACCACCATCGCAAATGGGCAGGTATGGGACAGAATTGAGAGTGGATAGTCTGGCCCCGAGTTCAGGGTGCTATGAGGGGTCATTTTCGTTGCAGGATGGTGATACTGTGGGTTGTCACGAGTCCGAGTGGCGAGTCAATCATCCGACAGGCAATAAACGAAAAGCCAGCCGCGGCTGGTCGAGTAACAGAGGACCAGGAAGACGGGCTCGATGTGTTGAACAGGCGCTTGACGTCCTGAGGGCGGTGAGGTGCGGTTGTTGGCAACGAGCGACTCGCAGACCACTGACAAGTGTGCGGTACGGCCAAGAGACAATGGTGGGGTTGTTGTAGACATCGACAAGAGCGACGCAAAAGGTAAGGGGAGGGCGAAGAGGGATCTCGAAACATTCAACGCCACCAAGCGACGACAATATGTGCTGGAAGCAGGTTGGGTTTAACCCCATCGCGACTTGGAGCCCCTGACGACCTTGTCAGCTTGGTGTCTTTACCACGTTAATGCAGAAACGAACACATGAGCACGGACTCACAATGCATGCGTAATGACTATTTACGATCCAACAATTTGAATATCCGAGGCGGCCTTGATCGCGCATTCAAATAGTTTGGCACGGTGGTCCATATTGTTTGCCTTTAAAATCTAGAGAGTCGAGCCGTACATGACATCCTCGCCTTGGTGGCCACCTCGTTCCAATAATTGATGCGTGCCTAAATCTGGCCGATCTAAATAAGCCGACTTCACGGTCAGACTCGTCGACGCACCAGCCAAAATATGGACACCATCTGGCGCACGCCTACGTCACGTCGTTGGTGTGGGAGCAAGGCAAACGTCGATGTAATGCCTTGTCTGTGCCAAGGTCACTGTCTGACCAGAAAAAATATACACGACTCACTAAGTACTTGGGCAGAATCTGGGCATCATTTTGGAGCTGCCGGCCATGTAAGCCAAGATAAGGTCGCACACATGGGGCTTCTGTTCAAAAAGAGTGCTGTGGATTGCAGTGTCCCCCTGGCGCGACAAGCGGTATGATTTGAGACCATGTGCACGGATAGACAGATTACAGACCTTTCCGATCCGGTCGCAGAGTTAGGTGGGGGGACCGACGCGCAAGGAGAGGGTGGCTGTCTTTTCATATCTGCCCCGTCCGAACTAGGAGAGACCCATGGCAATGTTGAGCTCGGATTGGGCCCGTGCGCGCTCGGATCATCTTCTTGGTGTACATATCCAGTGCTCCCTAGAGTTATGTTGGTTTTGTACACATATGAGGCAGTGTGCACATAGTCGTGCTGCTGGGAGGAATCCGTCACAGACAGTGATGAGCATGAACAAGACACACCTGGAGCACATGCTGGCTCGTGGGGTAAACTCATGGGAATTCAAAGGTGCTTGAGCTCGCTGGCAAGGCGGCGTTGGATCTGGAGACATGCTCGAGCCATCGGTGAGCGACGTCAGTCGCGGGGAGGACTGGCCACGGAGTTGGCGGTGGCAAAGGCGTACTAGGCTGAATGGGGTGAAAGTGGCTTGTACGAGAGGGCATGATAGTAGAAGGGTCAAAGGTGACTGGCAACTGGTGTATGGGGCAGAGGATTATGGGCACGTGAGTTCTGCCAGATTCGGAGCAGCTACCAAAATTAGGACTAGAATCTATGGAAAGCCGGACGTTTATGCCTTGCTTCGTACGAATTTTTTGTGCAAAACTGATGTAATCAGACTTCTGTTTTTTCCAAATTTGGAATGTGCCTTGTACCGGAACCATTTTGGAAATTGACGACCGACGAACAACCAACAACCGTGAACTGGTATGATCCTGATAACACGCTACAATTGTAAGTACATTATATGCGTCTTAACCTTGTATTTACATTATTTAGGATGATATTTCGGTGGCTCTTTGACCCATGGATGGATGCAACGCGAATTAGATAATTATCGACCACGCGTCAACAGCAGCCGGAAATGCAGAGATCGAAAAAAGTGAGTTAACGCATTTTTTATCTTTTTTTTTGGCCTATTGACGTGCTCTGTGTAAGATTTTACCGCATGGGATACCAGATACCATTCATTCAACTCCAGAGATATTTGGTGCTCTTGACTTTAAGGTGTAATTAATATTAGTTCTCATTTTTTTCACGGCAACTATCAGGTCCCAGTATCACCGCAAGCGATTGAATTCGTCCGCGCGTGCTACATCGACACCACACACCCCGCATTTGACTTTGTCCCACCAGCGCTAAACGAGTTCCTGTCCTCTTGTTATGGGGAATCAGGTCGACCGGTTGTGGACCATTCTTCTATCTGGACGGTGTATGGTGCTGTTTTGGGACTTGTACAGGAACGCCAAGGTAAGGCTATCCGCACACTGGACGATACAGATATCTCGGACCACGATGAAGGCCTCCTGCCTGGCCAAGATCCTTATGAAGTTGGTGGGTACATGGGTGGAGTGGCCAACGGCCTTGGTCTGCGTAAGCGCCTATTCTAGTATTGAACCTCCTACTAATTGTTCTGAACTATCCCTCCGGACAGAACATGAACATCACAATGCCCTAGATACTCTTGACGAGGATGAACCCGAAATCGATGCTGGGGCGGAGGTTATTGTTGACCGATTTACCTCTGATGAACAGTTGGATGATGACATTCTGAGTAGCCAAGGCTTGCCGAAGCTACACAGAATAAGATCCGTGCACAAGCGACACGAAGTGCCGGCGCCGCCTCTCTCTTTGCCACCACCTCACGCGCTGGGAAGCCGCAGCCCTTCCGGGCTGCTCAGTTTTTGCGCTCCTCACCACACCTGCTCGCACACAACGTCCTCAAAGGTAGGCCCCACCTCCCTTTTACTCGTCCGTCGCGGGCTTCTGCTCGGTGCCCAGCCTGCCCAAGCACAGCTCACCCCCCCCCCCCCCCCCCCCCCCCCCGCCCCCCCCCCCCCGCCCTTCCCCCCCCCCCCCCCCCCCCCCCCCCCCCCCCCCCC
>JBBPMV010000449.1:0-15941 GCA_038090495.1 Heimioporus retisporus | reverse complement strand
GAGATTTTGCCGCCAACAACCCATTGTGGCTTGCAGATTGGGATACTTCTATCGGTGCCCTTCCTGCTGGATGGGGGTATACTTCCTTCTGGCAGTACGCTGACTCGGGCCCGAATCCCGGTGATGCGGATCTCTGGAATGGTGATCTCGCTGGCTTACAGCAGTATGTTTTTTCTTCCCTCCAATGACAGTTGTGTAAACTGACTCCGCCATAAATCAGGTTTGCTACGGGCAATTAGATAAAGTACTGGCGACATCGCTTCACAACTTCCTGCCTACTTATCTTGATCGCTTCAATTCACCCGTCTTGATTCACTTTATGTCTTGTGTGCAACTCATTTCAGTTGTTCTCGATACTCCTTCCATGTGTTCGTACAATGTTCCTGTCGAATATATATTTTGAGACTGTCCACATCATTGAGGCTGGAATATCTCGGCATTCAACATTGTGATTGTCTGTCTCCTCTCCACTTAATGCTCGGAAAATGATATTAACATCCATGTATGAATGGGGGTGCAGAGGGTGCGATGCCTTCATGAAAGATTTGAAAAATGAAACATTCGTCAATTTTACTCGCAGCTGGCCGGCTCCCAGCTACAATAGCTTGACGGCTTGTCTGCGCGACTGACGATATTGAGCATCGTAGCGCTTTCCACGAGACTGTTTTTCAATGACCAGCGACAGACTTAGGTACGTGCAGATGTCTAACTCTAAACAAAATGCCAAGACGACAAAGACCCCCGAGGTCTACGAATCGTACAGACAATCAACACAAACGGAGACAGAGATGATCGTGGTGAGGAAAAATTCGCTTCGATTTTCTCCACGCTGTAATGAGATGTTTGGCAGATGAGCAAAACAGGTGCAAAGGCAAACCGTTTCAAATTTGATCCTTACACTAGCCTTACCCGGCCGTGCTGCCCCAAGGCCACCAACTTGGAGGGATACGTTCAAACGAGCACGTGTAGACGACGTCCGCAGGCGCGCGGCGAAATTCAGCAGGGATTGGGCCATGGGCGTACAGTTTGAAACGGCACCGGGTGTCCAAGTCAGCAAGAAGATCGACGTGGTGTACGCAGCGATTGAAGAACATCAGAAGGGCGGGTTATACCATACATGCGTACGAACCCTGGTTCGACGATAGTGGGTTCTAGAAATCCGCCGCTACTCTCGACAAACGTGCGACTGCTTGCATCACAACAAAAGGCCGACGTCGTTCCAGTTTTCAAGATGACCCCCAAACCCACATGCGAGCATCAACATTATATCCTTAAATATTGAACCAAGCATGTCAATTGTGATGCGTTACACGGTCAGAATGCGCACAACTCTGGTTCTGCTAGTGTGAGTGATACTGTAAATCAGATGAGTATGGTTGATATACCACCTGTCCAACGGGTGGAAAGCGGCGGGTGGCAAGCACAGGTAATATACCACAAATGAAAGTACGGTCAATGTACCACTTATTAAATGGACAGATGGCGGCAAATGGTGAGCACAGGTGATGTATCACGAATGCCTGGTTCCTATTATAAGTGATTATCAGACAAATGGGTGAGCGTAACTGATGTATCACCTGTTGAATGGACGGATAGCGGCCCCAGGTTGTGAGAACAGGCGATATATTATGAATCAATGAGTACAAGTGATATATTACCTGTTGGTCCGGAGACGGACAGCGGCAAGTGGCGAGGGCGGGTGATGTATCACAAGTGAGCGGGGATGATTGATGTATCCTGTTGAGCGGATGGACAGCGGGATGAAGTAGTGAGCGCGGGTAATGTATCACGAATGTATTATGAATGAATGTATATGGTTGATATATCACCTGTTGGATGGACGGACGACGGCAAGTGGCGAGCACAGGTGATGTACTACCAGCGCTGAGGCTGCTACTGGTGAATCAGATCAGTGAATGAGTATACGTGGCCTCTAGACGAAGTCAGATGAAATGGGTACGAGCGTCATGCAGAAGAAAATAAGAGTGAGATGTGGCGCTCTCTATTAGTTCATTTCATATTGTAGGTACTAGAGTTGGCAAGGCCAACATGGCACAACGCAAGCGGCAATCTTTAGGCCTGGTCTGAAGTCCGGACAAAAGATAAAGATATAAGTTGAAAATTAGAACGCTGTAGTTGCTAGGGCAGAATTATAAATACTTACAGTGGAGAATATGCTGGCAAAGAGTTAGGATATTGACGTGCCCGGGGGATGAGTCCAAATGTTAGTCCAAAGTACAAATATCGGCAGGGATGAAACCGTGGTAACCATTTGATATATCCGCCGAGGTACAGACTCGCGCGATACTTTAAATACTTGTGTTCTCAATATGATGGTCAGATTTTCTTATACCCGCAAAAGAAGTGGCCTTAGTGCATATAAGAAGTATTTATTGTAGTACAGTCAACGGACAATACTTGAATGATTGTACATGGTTCATATACATCGCCCGGACACCTGTGAACCTCGCCCACTGTGCGGCAAGCGGCGCACGATGTGAAGGCGATTGGCAATGAATTCAGTCGCCCAAGATCCACCAGTTGTCCCACCTAAAGGCGTACACGGGATACTAGTCCCTAAGTAGCGTGCGGCAGCGCACGACATGGAGACGATTGGAAATGGATTGAACACCCAAACATCACAGTTGCACTGTAAATTACTACAACCTATACTTTCTAATCCTAATGATTGTGTTAAGATGTGAGCGGAATAGAACAGAATGGGAATTGATTTACCCTGGATAGATTGAGTATGACAACCCGGTCATCCAAGATCGCCCACCGTGCATAATGACCGCAAACCCATGAGAAGCGTACAGATTCGAGATTTGTCTGCAGCGTCGATGAGTACTGCCGGGCAGGAAAATGAGGGTACGCAGCAAAGGGATCGGATTTTGCTTCAGATGGCAGTAACGGTAGTTGCCTTTTCACTGCGAAGGTATACGAATTATCCTCTTCATAGATATATATAATGGTCCCTGGAACGGGCTTCAGGGCCCGATTTCCCTTTGGGTAGAAAAGTATGAGCGAATTTCCAACATGGGTGGATGCATGACTGTACACCACACCCGTCTTGTCCTTGACATGGGCACGCAAAACTGCGGTCTGGTGCCCGACAACGAGCTGTAGGCTGTGTGGTATTTTTGTCACTTTCGGCGACTCAGAGTCAGTCATGACAAGACCATCGTGTGTAATATTTGGATTGCCGTCCGGAAAACGGTAGGCCCTGTCGAATAAAATTTTGCATTCGCGAATGGCTGTTGGGCAGTCGGGACGACTAAGCCAAGACCGTAGCTTTGCTCCCCGAAGATACGACTGCAGCATCGTGGCTTCGAGTTCCCCTAGGATGAACTTGGCTGAGCAAACGACAAAAAAAGAAACACGACACAAACCTGTCTTGTGGTTGGTTGGGAGCCGCTGAAGGAAGCCGATGAGTCGTTCGAATGGAAACGTCCACCAAGAGTGGACAGGGCCAAATAGGAGGAGGTAATCATAGATATGGAAAGCCGCGTGGTGATTTGGGCGAAAGTCGGATCTAGGGAAAGAGTCCTTCAGCCTCCCGACGTATGAGGTGATACAAGCTCGGTAAGATGTTGCACGTTCAATACTCATTGTTCGGGCACATGCAAGATATACCGCAGAGACAAGTTCCATGGTACTCTCCAGGGCCTTAGCAGCGGCGGGATCAGACACACCCGTCCCCCATATACTGATTAGTGCGAGTGGGATGTACACTGTTATCAGTGACCTCCATTCGTCCGCTTTGATTGTTCCTGCAGATGCGTCACCAAAGTTGTGAACAGGAACAGCACCAAACCATGAGGGCTTTGAGATATCACGGATGACCTGGCGGATTGTCATGAGTGCCGTGTTACGGTCCAGCTCCTGGTGGCGAACATTTGAAGCAGGGGGTGACAGAGGTTGTTGACGTCGCTGGAGATACATCAATTACATTGAGATGGCCATACAAAACAAGTAGCCTTACCCAATTCACAAGAGCCTTTGCATAGTCGGATTTGTACAACCTTGTATTCTTAGTAGGCGTACAGTTGAGGTTCTTGCAAATATACTGGAGCGAGTGGAGGTTCTTGCGCTGCAAGGCTTCCTGGAGTTGTTCCATATACTCATTGATGCAAGCGGGGTCAAGTGGCGACGGTACTTGGGCAACCATCAATGCCTTGATGGCAGAGATCTGGTTGAGTTCCTTTGGCGTCATAGCTAGGGCTGGGCCTGCAGATGGAGGGACGTCGACTGAGGAAAATGGGAGGACAAAAGCCGGTGTTGAGGTGGTAGGCAACGGCGATGGCTTCTCGGTGGTTAGGCCTAACAGATTGCGGACATGGTACTGCACCAGTCCCTCGAGGATACAATGCATCGAATCTATAACAAGTTGGCGTGCAGGGTCCCAATAAGGGAGGCGCCATAATTCCGACCAACGGACGCCATGCTCTTTGAACAGCTTGTCGCGCTCCCCCGCAGTGGTAGCGTCCCGCCACAATTCCGCACACCTGCGTAGCACTCCCTTGTCCCGTAAGACCCAACTCTCGTAGTCAACCCGGCCATAGCTAGTTTTGTGGTAGCAATTGCAAGCGCTGCAGATAAAGTGACTACCAACGGATGCAAGCGCAGAAAGGTGCCGCGCAGCAAGGAGATCACAGACAGCAAGGGCAACTGCACTGCGAGTAAGTCGACCGTGTGGGAAGTTCGCAGTCTTCGAGTACCAGACCCCTCTCTGCCAAGACTTTTCCAGGTCCTGTACAAGCGGACGGATGTAGTGATTAAGGTTCTCCAGCGAGGGTTGCTTAGGGCCGGGGATAATGCCCGCGAGGTACATATTTTCCGGTTTGTATCGAATATCCAGCGGGAGGTTAAGACATGCCATCGAGATGATCCCCGACGACGTACTTGACCCACGAACACGCATACCCTCCGGGTTAAAGAAGTCAACATGTAATGCAAATGCATAGCGACCTTCATTGCCTCGATCCACAAAGAGTTTCCCAGGTTGCGGCCCCTCGAACTCCCGAAAGAAACGAGCTTCAAACGGTTGCTGAATGAAATGAGGCGGCGAAGAAAGAGACTCAAATAGATTATCACAAATTTGATCCATCATCGACTCGATGTCACGTCGCGATAGTAGGTTGGCAAGATAATCATTGAAGTCGTGGTAGAGGAATGTATTTTTTGGGCGATATTCACCATTCGGTTGGATCTCCAATAGAGGCTCCCCACACCGCATTTCAGGCTTCGGATGGTGGGTACAGCGCTCAGGATAAACGGGAACGGTCGATCCAGCATGATAGGTAGGTGCATATGTGCAGTGACACATGCACGTAGCATAGGGTATTGTGCGACATTTGAGATTAAACCTAGCGAGAACCTCTTCGATTGTCGAGGGAATCTGCCTGATGATGTTCTCGTGAGTTGGGCTCAGGGTTCCATCGTGGCGTTGAAAGGCGATGTACAGCAACAGTGAAAGGGCGCTAATGATAAAATTGCCGCTGTGGAGGCTAACACCCATGACAATGCTGCAGATGACAGCGATCAACAATGCCACCTGAGCGATAGTATCCATGCGTTCCACAGGGGATAAGAAATGTTCGCCTGGTATAAGTAAGTACATACGGCAACGAAGTGATACCAAATTACTTACCACTATTAAATTCCACTGGACCTTCTGTGTCGGCTAACTCCTGTGGGAGCGCAAGCTGGCGCTCAAGCTCATCCAGAGCTTTTAGAACCTCCACTTTGAGCGACATGACCTGATCGGTTTTCCTATGAACGCCTTCGGTGGTACGTCGAAGAGAGATGAGCTCATGCTTGACGGTGTCATAACTATCCTTCGTAGCGGCAAGTAAGAGACGAGAACACCGGTGGATTTCAACTCGAATGTTGGACAACAACCTTAAGGCCTTTGTGGAACGATGATCGCTGCCATTTAAGGGTCGACAAGGAGTGGGCGCCGAGCGAGCATGCGAAGGGACTGGATCATCGGGTGAATGATTGTGAGATGTACCTCCTGAAGAGTGTGGACGGGGACGTGACAGGTGGAGGCGGCTCAGGCTTGCCACTACTTCCTCCACAGGAACTGTAGCTGGAGGAGAAGAGACAACGGACCGGCTGGGCACGTTTTCCTGAAAATCCATACGAGAGTTCCAGAATTTATTGGCATGGGCTGCAGTGTTGGTTCCATTATCAGTGACGGTGAGTGCAAATAGACGACCAGCAAGAGCGTCCAAAGACATTGAATCAGTTTCAACAGGCACCGAAGCGACAGCGGGCGAGGGTGTGGAAGCGGACGAGGAAGTAACTGCGGAGTGCTGTTTTGATTCGTTCTTGCTTTTTCGTCAGGAGTGAAGGCGAGAAGTATCTGGGATACAACTTACTGTAGGATTCGTCAATTCGTCTGCTAGACGTGAATGGGGTTGGGGTGAAGGGGTGGAAGATTCAGCACGTTGTGCACGTTCATCTTGGACGCGCTTTTGGTGGAGAGGAAAGAGGTGGGACTCTATCAGAGTGCCGTTAGGATGCTTCTGAATACAATCTTCACATGTACACCGTCTCGGGAGCGAGCGGGAAGGAGCCATGATCGTTCTGCTGTAGCTTCTATGAAGCTAGCCAGTGATCATTTTAACCACGACTTACAGAAGGACATGCCAACGCCTTTCGAGGAAAGCGTTGTCTTCCAACGTGGTGACCTTGATGGTGCGTGTTCAGCCGAATATGCACGCCTTGTACCAGCTGAATATGTACGCCTTGTACTAGTCTGAGAATGTCAATCAGTCACTATAGTACAATGGATCTTACTTACCGCATTGCAGGTAGACATGTTGACTGAGCTTGGTCGGGTGGCCATCAGTGCAAAGTGCTGCCACGTCGCCCTCTGCCCAGATCCGGGTTTGACCGTGTTTAGTAAGCACAACACCACCGCAGCTGCGGGGTTACACCGAACGTGAGTTTAAATTTTTCCTCCTAATCCTTACAGGTAAATAACCGCATCGTCCCCGATTTTACTATACCCTACGTCGGGCTCTCCACCATCAGCAATATCCTCCTCCAATCCAACCTGCTCGGCCATATGGATCAATTTCTCTGCAAGTTCCCGAAGAATCGCGATGTCGCTTTCTGGATGCACCTCGAGCTTGCCGCCTGTGCTCTTCGGTGGGTCCCACTTCAATGTGCCATGCCAGGCATGTGCATGCAAAATCGCGGAGAGCTTTGGAATCCATACCGATAGTGAGTCCTAGCCGAATGTCAGCGTATGCGCATATTCGACATTTGACTTACGTTTCCTTGTAGCCAGGAACTCACCACCAACGCCAGTATGAACGAGGTAAGGATCCCCTTGCACATGGACCAATAACCATTCTTTTTAGGACCTTCTTTCGCAATGACATTGCTCTTCGGGTCGACATACTGATGTGCCCAGACTCTGACAAGAGTCTTCTTTCGGCCATTTGCGGGCGACGCGCTTGCGACGATACAACGGCCGTCGATATCCTGGACCTGAGGAAAGGTAAGTTGGAATCAAATCATGTAGCTACACGTACGCTGATAGTCTGGACCAGTCCAGTGGATGCATGGGCAATTCTCTCAAGGAGCTGACCTGTCCTCCTCTCGAACACATAGACCACTCCGCAGTCGCCCCCCCCGATGATAACCTTGGAATCCTCTCCAAAGGCCACTTGTTTCGGTACGGGCACGGATGGGGGATCGGTGAAATATGTGCGAATGGGATCGCTACTTCCCAATGGATACAAGGTAAAGCCGTTCGTAGCATTGTCGACGATAACTAATTCTCTCCTTCTGCTGACCGCCGCGCATCCTCTAAGATACGTGGATAAGTTGTATGCACGAGGACCAGGATATACATACATCACAGCACCACATGTGTGCTCACTGAGGACCGTTCCACTGGTATCTTTTAGTTTGATGCTGGCAAACGAGGTGAGCCGCATTTCGATTGTCTCACTAGACAACTCACACTTTACCATCGTATAAACCGAACACATAGATGCTATCATACTGAGTGAATGCGATGGACTTGGGCACCGTGTTGTTCAGCTGTCCTGCAAACACGCACTGCAGCTGTGCGTTTGTGTCAAGCTCCAGAACTTCGATCACGCTGTTGCGCATCCCAACCGCAACACGAGTGCCTGGCTTGGACCACCCCTTATCCCAAGCAAGGCAAGTGATTTCAAAGGCGGATCCAAGTCTCCGTGCGCAAATCTGCTGAAATTGTTGCTTTCCAGGTTCAGGTTCGTCTGGCCGTTATAGCTGAATCGGATAGACTCACATCAACGAGGTTTGGGCGGAGGAAGACTAGGTACCCGAGCCCTGTGCCATAGCATACCGTCTCTGCCATACTGTGCTTAGTCTTTATCCAGGTCACACAGCTGACCGCCCCCAAGGAGTCATGGTTATGACATGTGAGTTCTTTCGACTTGTCTATTTGCCAGAAATAGATGCCGTCTGTACCTAACGCCGAGTCACAGATTACGTCGGGATCAGGAGGGCTACTTACCTCCGCAAGCGACCAGAGTTCCATCATTCGAGATGGATAAGGCGTGGATTGACGAGGTGTTGGATGTGAACGAGCCCAAACTTCGGTAGCGTTTGGGAGTGCTGCTTAGTGTGAGAAGCCGGAAAAACATGATTGCGAGAGTCGTCGCCTGCAGAATCCTATATACGCATCTGGTGGTATTGTTTATTCACATTGGTGATATCTATTAGAACTCCATGACAACTACGCTATTATACTCATTTGTATTATGTTCGTTCGATTGGGACAACCTATTATCGTTGCGAGACGTACATTGATGCATCACGACGCTCGGATGAGGTAAGTCCTTATTGTATCTCAATTTGGTCAGAATGCTTTTTCAACTTCATGCTTAAATGCTGTTGCTGTAGGTTTAGTCGACGCTATCAATATGCTGGTTACCCTCAAGCCCGTCGCACCGTTCTATGATGAACGCTCTGGTGTCCCTCCTCCATTACCATGCATGCTCACCGACCAACTCGAGCTTTTCGGAAAAAGTCTCGCCTCTCCCACCCTCCTTGATGACGAGGTCTTACCTACGGGTGCTGGCGCCCCATCCCAGATTCAAATGAAACCCGTCGAAGTCTCTACCCGCCGCACGCCTGACTCCGTGCTCTCCCATGCTCGTATTCCATCACCATATCCTCGGCCTCAGAAATTGTCTAGAACCCGTCAGACTCCAGCGCTCTCGGACGACGGCTCCACTGAAGCAGAAGTGTCAGACGCGGAATCAACTGCTAGTACTCTCTCGGATCTCTCGGAGGTTTCCAAGATACCTAAACCTCCAGGTGAGCCAGGTCGACCGGGCCGAGGTGGTTACACCCTTGAAACAGCACTCGGTTGGAACGAAAAAGCTTACTCGAAGTTCAAGGTGTGTATGGTTGTATATATCCCGCCATTGCAGGTCGGTTGACGAGACCAGAAATCTGTCCATTCACTTATCAATGAACACCTTGACATTACGAAGTGCGCATCTATGCAGGACCCAGCACTCCTCAAAGTGGTCAAAGAAAAGGTATGATATTGAGATGTTTGGTCGGTCCTGTCTAATCAGTGATAGGCTGCAGATCAGTTTCCTGACCTTGAAAACTACAGTAACTGTTGGCCGGTTTGTGACCTTATCATGATGCGACTGAAGTACACTTCGAGTCGTGCCAGGCGACAGGAGCATGAGATAGCCGCCAATAAGGGCAAGAAGCTGAAGGTAGTCTTGGTTTTTTTTGTCTTACTGCCTACGCTCACTTCGTTCTCGTTTTCCACAGAAATGATTGGCTGGATATATACTATTGATGTCATTACAGCACCCCGATCTGTCGAATAGCACTTTTTTTTTTTCCCTTTTTGGATTCTAGCACGTGTCAGGCATCGTCGGAAGAGCGATGACATAATACAGGCAAATTCATCGCCCATCGCCGCATCGCCCATTGCCCCATTGCCCATTGCCCCATTGCCCCATCGTCCTTCGCCCCATCGCCCCATCGCCCCATCGCCCCATCGCCCCATCGCCCCATCGCCCCATCGTGCCATCGTGCCATCGCCCCATCGCCCATCGTGCCATCGCCCCACTACAAGATCATCATTGGTTTGAACGACATGAACATCCACTCCAAAGGCTATCGGATTCATGTTCATATAGATCTGTTACTACAGGGATGCTACGACTAGGTATGATGACGTCGCTCCAGTGCACACTGATGGATATGGTCACTAACACGCCTGCATTGTGGCTTGAAAAAGGTGAGAGCCTGAGGTGGCCTTAGACCTCTCTCGAGCCCGCTGATACGCCTCGCAAAGCTATCATATGTAGTGTAAGTTTTTTTTTTTTGTCGCTGGACTAGACTCACAGTGGAATCATATAGTCCGCCACTGCGCTATCCCGGGCACGCATATTGATAACCGCACTCCGAGATCCTGTTCCAACCCTCATAACAACTGCATCTCCACGGAAAATGCAATCCCCGTCACTCAGTAACGTGTTCCATGGAAGACGACAATGATGCTTGAAGAAAACTCGGAAATGATGGACGTGTCGCCCATCAATGACGGTGACCTCGCAATTATGGATGTAAGGTTGAATTGACGAGTCTTGAAAGAGACTTTCGGCTACAGGGAATCGTATGGCAGATCGCGACATGTCTGTACAGCGGGTGGGTACTGTGACCTGGCGCGGCCTCATCCATGAAGACGAGTAGAGCCTACATCTTAGGCGAAGCTCAGCGGTCTATTGTTGCGCTCATGGGTGAGTTATTACTCCACTAACACTGGTTTATTCTCACCGAAGGAGACGGCAGGACATAGACTCGGGTATTTACCATTGCGCACAGGTGTACAATAGGAAGATGGCGTCCAGCACCAATCAAAGGGAAAAGAATGTGAGTGGGCGATGAAATGTGTCTCATTCCGTCTGACCTATATATGGGATAGCAGCAATACAATTAAAACAATAAGAGTATGCCTCCAACAATAACCTTTGCCAAATGACGACTCCGCGCGCGACCAATCCCCGAGGCCATATGTGCAGGTACGGGTCTCAATAATAACTTTTGTGAAAAACACTAATTGGATCCTGACAAAAGATCGTATTCCCGTTGTCACGATGGCGACAAGTCACCTCACCTACCAGGTATGAGTCTACTCAATGAGTTTTGATAATAATAATCGGATCCCGAGAAGACCCCTACTCTTGTCATCGCGATGGCAACGAATCCGCCCGACTACAATGAGCCCACTCCGACGACGAATTGCCCCAACTACAATGAGCCCACTTCAACAAAAGCATGATGTCAAAAAGCGTATTGAGTTTCTTCGACTACTTTGGATCGAAATAATTGTTATCGTTCAGAATATCAGCTTCTCGCATCGCCCGGCGGTCATCATCCATGCCAACTTTTACGATCCCAGGCACCCTACCTGATTTCCTCTCATCCTCATCCTCCGAGGACTCCGATCAGACGGTTCGGCGTCAAGAAAGTTTTCAAACAATCCAAGAGGATTCACTCTTTAATGACGAAGATATACTGATCCCCCCACAGACTGTGACAAATGCTACTGCCGGCAGTAGTGCCATCGGCCCCAGATCGTCACCTGGTATCACATCACTTCCGTTCTCACCAGTCGCAGCAAACACCTCTGCTGGCGATAGCATCATCAGTCCCATATCAAATATTGCATCGCTCCCTTTCCCGCCACCTGATGCGCCACTCCCTGAAACTTCTCCCCTATTCACACCTAATCCTGATGTCGTTACCTTGACCCGTCGCAGAAGGACAGATGAAATGGAAGAAGACGGCAAGGTATGTATGATACATATCTCTGATTCTCTGCGACTTATGTCGTTTAGGTTGCTGCCTCTGTCAGCAAGTGTCGTTTCGAGGAAGTTGACTACTCGGCGTCCCTACGTGAAGACCTGTATGCTAAGAAAGCAGCTATCAACCGATTGCAAGGAAAGTTGCGAGAAAAGGGACAATTCGTTCGGGGACAGGTATGTCATTTCCTTTCATGATCAATTTATTTCTGCGTATCAACTGTACAGGTACGACAAACATTTAAACGACGGTACGAAATGCGCCAACAGGAATCCCTGCGAACGCATCAGGCAGAGATTTTGACGATGCGGTCTTTGCTACAACAGAAGGAGCAGGAGACTGCCGCCTTGCGCCAGGAGCTTCAGGTGACGATCTTGGAATTCCATGGTACTACTTTCTGATCACTATTCAGGCACAGGATGAATTCCGGCGACAGTATGAGGTGTCCCAGCAAGCACAAGCTCAGCACTATGCCACACAGCTCGAAGAGCTCCGCAAACAAATGCATGTACGTCTCATTTCGGAAGCATTGCAGCCCTGTAGCTGATCTATTTAATTCGAGGCCCATGCAGAACAACTGAGTACGACACATGCTACCGAGGTCGAGGCTCGTGTCCAGCAAGAAATAACAAAAATTACAGAAACGCGTACTACTGAGGTGGAAGCTCGTGTCCAACAAGAAATAGCGAAGATTACGGAAACCATTCAGGTAAGTCCATGTCTATTACATCTACTATGACTGTGTACTAAGATACGACCAGGCCGAGAAGGAGGCGGAGCTGGCTAACATCGAACAACGCCTGTTACGCTTGAGAGGTCCCAGCGATCACGTAATTCATATTATTATTTTGATCATGCTGATGTAAATGTGATTCCAGCCTCGTGCGACACCACGCCCTGTCAACGAGCTGGATGAGTCACCCCCAAAATCGCCAGTCAATGGGGATCCACAACCACCTCTTGGGCCACCTCCTGCAGCGCCTAGAGTCCCAAGACAACCACCTCCCTGCTCTGATCGCCCCTCTCTTGACGCTATTAAACGGATTAAGAAAACCAGAGGGATCTCTCAGAGAACACGTCTTATTGGAATAGACATCGAGGATCCCAAGGTACTCACTAACGTTTTGATTCCATGTACATTGATGACTTACGCCTCAATTAGGACACAGTGCCAGGCCCTGGTTCCCCCATTAATGATGGTCGCCAGCCAAGCAAGGGCGATGAGACAAAAGCAGGCACCCCCGCGACAGTAGATGCTGCCATGGTGGAAGCTCTTACCAAAGGAATGGAGGAAGTAATTCGCAATATCGTTGCGAACGGTGTTGGTCTTCCTGCTGCACGGCGGACTCCAAGGCGCAAGAGACTAGAAGACAACGCTTTTCAGCAGAAAAAGGCAACAGAGCCCACACAGCACCGTGACTTCATCTTGGTGAGTGCTCGATCATTTGTTATAATTGACGCGACTAAAGGAGATATTATAGAGGGAAGTACGCCGTCTTTTCAAGGACAAACTCGCAATTGCTCAGGACATCGACTTCATCACCCACCGACCTGCTAATCCAGTCGATGTTCATGCTTATGAGTATGAAGATGGACCCAGCCCTGACATGAAAGCCATCGCGTTTGATTTGTCTCGAAACTCGTCATCGCCCTGGAATACCTTCATTCTGGAGTCCTTTCGGCAAACCCTTCAGCAGCGATGCACTGACGAAAAATGGCCCATCACGAAATGTGATAACTACCTACGAGAGACTCTCAAGGAACGATTCAAGCGCTTGCGCACTGTTTGGCAGAACGCTCAACCCAGACTTAGAGCCAATGGTGCCGTTGAAACGGCCATAGAAACTGAGATTCGACTAGTAGAGCAACGTTCCCAGGCATGCAAAGAGAGTCGACAGTGTAACCGCAGACGGAATGTGAGTTATCCATGACTCACGTCATACTCTCATTAACCTTTCTCGTTCTAGAAATACCAGCGACGTCGCACCATCCTTGAACATGTTGTGACCTTGAAAACCGATTCACAGGACGATGATCTTCCGGCTTGGATGTGGCTCCAATCCCTCATTGAGCTTCTGGGCGAACAGGGAATGAGCTCCGAGGAGAGTTCTGTAGAAAATGGAGTGGAGAATGTCCTTCGCATCAAGAAAATGGACTGGCGAAGGAATATAGATCGAGAGCTGGATATTGTCGATATCCAACGGCTTGTCGATGACGATATATTTTCCGCACGAGGGTCACGGCCACTTGTTCGGAAACGTGCCCCCGATAATCCGACAACAACAAGGAATGCCCTCACCGGCTTACCATTGGAAGTATACGATAGTGCATGGATAGGGCAACTTACCGAGCGTCAGATAGAAGCCCTTCAGATCTCAAAAAGTCCATTCCGGTGGATGAGAGTAGTAGCTACTTAGGGACTAATAGTTTATGTTCGCTTTTTAAGTGGGTCTCGGGCGATTGAATTCGTCGCCAATCGCCTTCACGTCGTGCGCTGCTTGCCGCACGGTGGGCGAGACTCACAGGTGTTCGGGCGATGTATATGGACCACCAGATCCTGAGCCCTTATTGCAAACATTCTGGTCAGCACTGTTAAGGCATTTTGCACAAAATACAGTAGTGTAACCACAGGTTATCCACTGTCGAGTCCACACGTTACGGTGTTGCAAGATCCCGTGATTGCAAGATCTCGTGATTGCAAGATCCCGTGATTGTCATGCAAGCAGCCACTCAGTCTGCCAGTCCGCTTTAGTCCGCCAGTCCACTTCAGTCCGCCTGTTCACCATCCAGTCCACGCATCGCGGTACGGGGGATCCCATGACTGTCACGCTAGCAACCGCTCAGTCTGCCCGTCCGCTTTAGTCCGCCACTCCAATCCACCATCACGATATTGCAAGATCCCGCAACCGTTAGGACATTTTGTACAAAATACGGTAGTGCATGTTGCAAGATTGGCTGCGCTACGGCAAGCCGTCCACCGTTCAGTCCACGTCACGGGTATTGCAATATCCTGGGATTGTCACCCTAGCAGCCACTCAGTCCGCTGGCTGACTGTCATGGTATGCATTGCAAGATCCCGCTGCTCAGTCCGCTGATTTAGATACTATTGCAAGATGATACCACTACTAGCAAGCTGTCGAGCCCACTATACTGCAAGATCCCGATATTCTGTTGTTGCGTCCATCATATTGCAACATTCCGACACAATAGCATGCCCCTACCAAATGATGACAGCAGGCCATGTCCAACTCGGAGCGCCGTACCTCTTCCGCCACTAGGTAGTCTGCCACCACCATAACGATGATAATGAGCCGCCCAACTTGGGGCACCATAGGTACAGTTGTACATCATTAGGACTATGTGCAGACTCGATAGGGTAGTAAAATTATTCCAGGACCTACTACATACTACTATGAAGGGGCATAGTCTCTGACTGGAAGGATGATTCGTTTGCGACATTACAGTCAGCCTGGGATCCGAGTCGGATGTACACATCCGTGTCCCGCCACAAAGAGGAAAAGTAAACACGTAGCTCAGCTCTGATGGCGGCCTGTCGCAATGCATACGCTTTCAGTCCCTCCTGAAGAATCGAGTCGTTTGTCTCGATAACAAATTGTTTAGCTAGCCACCATCCCTCTTGCCACTGGAGAAACTGCAAAACCCGGCGCTGTTCCTCCACCAAGAGCATAACCTCCTCTGCCCATCGGTGAGCTCGGGCCCGGGTCTTGCACCATTCAAGGCGAACAGCTAGAGTCGAAGTTAGTACTGTAGATGGTACACGTTCAATAATAGTTCAGTTTGACATACCTTCGAGTACTTCTTGATCGCTGTCCCCCTCAACTGGGAGCTTGCTCCCTTCGCCATATCCACACACTATCCAAATCCAAGATATGCGCCTCCTCCCCTCACTCGATCGGCCGTGTGTCCCCTCTGTCATTGGACGTATGTCTTCATCTTTGAGGAAACGCAGATTGGCTTGCCACCCAGTCTTTTGCAAGACTCGTGATAAGGCAAGCAGAGCACCGTAGGCCACACGATAATTAGCCGCGCTCACTTCCACCTTTGCATCAACCAGTTTCAGGCTGTTTCGTGCA
>JBBPMV010000448.1:0-15942 GCA_038090495.1 Heimioporus retisporus | reverse complement strand
GTCTGCAGTTCACTCCCACGACACCTTCCTTCACTTCCCCCTTTCCTCCACCGCCACCTCCACCGATGGTTACGGACGACGAAGAGTTTGAAAGCGAAAAGATCAATTTGAAACGGAGCGCAGAACGAGCTGCTCAAAGACGCCAAAAGGGTGTAAGAAGAGCACCAATGGCTATCCAAGTTGTCTCGGGTGCTACGGCATCACAGTCAAATGCAACATCGACCTTGGAACCACAGGTTGCGCCCGGCCTGATCGCGACGCTACGACGCATATACCCGACAATTCCCTCGAAGCAGATTCTCTTTCTTGGTCTCATCGCTTGCTTGCTCAGCGGTGCCATGACCCCCATCTTCTCGTTTTTGCTTTCCCGTCTCATGTTCCAGATCTCTGCAAATCCCGGGGCGGCTAGTATCAACTCGTATGCTGGTCTCGTCCTCGGCATGGCCGCCGTTGATGGTTTCCTCATGGGCTTCAAGTTCTTCTTAATGGAAACGTCCGCCAACCGGTGGGTCACTCGCTTGCGCAACACGGCATTTTCGCGTGTTCTCGCGCAGGACAAGGCATGGTTTGATCTGCCCGCGCACTCGCCTGCTTCGCTTGCACAAAGGCTCATCAAGGATGCCGATGACGCGCGGACGCTCGTGGCGCTCGTCATGGGCCAGTCGTTGGTCGTTGTGGCCATGATGGGTTTGGGACTGGTGTGGGCTATGGTGTGGGGGTGGCAGCTGACCCTCGTGGGCATTGCGATCGGACCTGTCTTTGTCGGTGTCATGGCACTTCAGGCGGGGCTAGTCGCAAAATGCGAGGTTAGAAACAAGCGTGCCCGCGAAGAGGTCGCGAGAGTTTACTACGAGGTATGTTTTTTCCCGTGTCAATGCATGCTCCTGTGACTCACCTACGCTGCCCTAGACGATCCTCAACATCCGCAGCATCCGTGCCATGTCCCTCGAAAAAGTCTTACAATCGCAGTTTGACAAGGCCACATCACTTTGCCTGTCTACCGGCATTCGTGGCGCGTTCGTCGAAGGATGCTCGTTCGGTGTCGCGTCCGCACTCATCTACCTCGCCGAAGCTCTTCTTTTCTACGTCGGCGCCGTTCTCATCGCCAACGGGACATATACCTACCTCCAAATGATCCAAGTTCTCAACCTCGTCGTCTTTACGGTCACGCTCGGGAGCCAGCTCACGGCGTTTACGCAACGGATCGCAAAGACCGTACAAGCGACAACCGATCTGATGCAATTCGTGACGCTCACGACCGATGGGACAAGCGAGTCAGAGGGCATCCTGAAGCCGACGATCGAAGGGGATCTCGTGTTGGACAAGGTGTCCTTTGCGTATCCGACGCAGCCAGACGTGCAAGTCCTCACGGACGTGTCGATCCGCGTCAAGGAGGGCGAGTGCGTCGCGCTTGTGGGCGCGTCCGGGTGTGGCAAGTCGACCGTGGCGGCACT
The DNA here is from genome assembly GCA_038090495.1 of Heimioporus retisporus. Taxonomy (NCBI): domain Eukaryota; kingdom Fungi; phylum Basidiomycota; class Agaricomycetes; order Boletales; family Boletaceae; genus Heimioporus; species Heimioporus retisporus. Next base: position 14,488 of record JBBPMV010000448.1, on the reverse strand, counting down.
CTTGCAGCGGCTGTACGAACCGAGCGCGGGGACGATCTCGATGGGAGGCTGTGCGTTGCGGTCGATGGACGTGCGGCACCTGAGGGCGCACGTCGCGGTCGTGAGCCAGACCCCCAACCTGCTCGAGGGGACGATCCGGGAGAACGTCGCGTACGGACAAGAACGCGGGCTCACTGCGGACGAGGTCGAAGCGGCGGCCAAGGCGGCGCACGTGCACGACTTCGTGGTCGGGCTGCCGCAGGGGTACGAGACGCGGGTGGGCGAGAACGCGGTGCTGGTCTCTGGCGGGCAGGCGCAGCGGCTGCAGATCGCACGGGCCCTGGCGCGGCGCGAGGCGCGGATGCTCGTGCTGGACGAGTGCACGTCCGCGCTGGACGGCGCGAACCAGGCGGCGGTCGTCGAGACGATCCGGAACGCGGCGGGGGGGAGTCGGAAGACGGTGGTGATGGTGACCCACAAGACCGAGGTCATGCGGGCGTGCGATCGGGTGGTGGTGATGGAGGAGGGGCGGGTCGTCGAGGAGGGACGGTACGAGGCGCTCTTGGAGCGCAAAGGTTTGTTTGCCAAACTGGCGAGCGGGGGGGAGTGGGTTGGTTGAGCGCAACCTCTGCGGTTTTTTGTTAAAAACACATTGGATGCTATTGAACGATGCTCACGATTCATCTTCATCTTGGTTGTTTTTCTTGCGCACCCTATCTCTCTCTCTTTCTTTTTCTTTTTCTTTTCTTGGATACCTCGCTGCACGCGACTCCCAATTTCGTCCGACACGCGGTTCTTCCCTATTTTCGACCGTTCGCCCTAGTCGCCTTTTTCCCCTTTTTTTCTTTTCTTTTCTTTTCATAAATTTATAACATCACTTACCGGAGACGACACCTAACCCACCGACCACACTCATTCTGTTTGTAGTAACTCACTCGTCACGCATACACTCATTTTGATCAACACTGTAATGTATACATACAGGTTTTTTTTTGCAATGGACGTCAAGTTTATCATTATGTGCCGTGTGCGTGAAATGTGAAGGAAGAGGTCCGGGGGGTGATCGCTGCACCTGCACGACCGGATCCAGCTTCGGTTCCGCGCGGAAACTACACTCCCGATAAGTACAACGGTAATACACCATGGATCACGCAGCTGAAGTCTGCAGAGTCAAAAAGTTGTGGACACTGTGGGAGTCGAACCCACGACCTCACGCAATCTTCAGTGCGAAGCGTGCGCGCTACCAACTGTGCCAAGTGCCCCATGTCATGAATGGCACTCGGAACACCCGTCACATGATTCGAGGACCTCGTCAGGTTTGGGTCTCCGACATTCAATATTGTTACGTAAATAGATCTAGTCTCTCTGACTCTCGCCAACATGATGGACGTTGACCCGATCGATGCAGAGATGCATCCACCACCACCACGCAGACGGCCCGCGCGGCCCGTCGACGACGCCCACCCCTTCGATCTCGACGCCTACATCGCCAATTACACTGGCAAGTTCCCCCTTTCGCTGAATTGCACAGCCACTGACACTACCACCCCCAAGCTCGCACCGCCGTCGACCGACTGCTCTACATCATCGTCACGTGCCCGTCCATCGCTCCGCACGCGCTCACCCTCGCCCTCGCCCAGATACACCGCCTCCGCGACCCCGCGCTCGTACAGGCCGCCCTTGCAGCCTACGCCGCCGCCGCCAGCACCGAAGGCCAGTCCCTCCCCCCCGCTGCCGACGTCGCCCAGGTCGACCCTGCGTGGGTCGAGCATGTCTCCCGCTCCAACGCCGCGGAGCGCACCAAGCTCGAGGTCGAGCTCAAGACGTACACCAACAACATGATCAAAGAGAGCATCCGGGTACGTGTTCTCTCGCTTCTGCTCTGCGACACGCTGTGACCCGCGCGACCAGATGGCGCACCGCGATCTCGGGGAACACTACCGCGCGACGGGCGATGTTTCCGGCGCGCTCAAGCACCTCACAAAGTCCCGCGAGTTCTGTTCCACGAGCCAGCACGTGCTCGATATGTGTCTCGCCGTGCTCGAGGTACGTGTCCTGCCCGCGCGCTCGTCACTGTCTGCGCGACTGATCCCTTTCCAGCTCGTCATCGAGCAGCGCAACTATGCGCACATCGCTTCGTACGTGTATAAAGCCGACACGGCCCTCGAGAGCGCCGCGTCTGCCACCACCGAGACGCCCAAGAAGACGAGCCCCGAGCGCGAGCAGGTCCAGTCCAAGCTCGACTTCGCCATGGCTCTCTCCCACCTCGGACAGGGCAACTACGAAAAAGCGGCCACCCTCTTCCTGCGCCTTGGCCCCCCCGCCCAGCTCGGCGACTGGATCGGCAAGGTCGGTCCTTTGTTCTATCCGCGTACGTGAGTTCACACCACATAGCTCGTCGCACCGGGGGACATTGCCATCTACGGCACCCTTTGCGCCCTCGCTAGTTTCTCTCGCGCGGCCGTCAAATCCCAGCTGCTCCGCAACCCCGTCTTTTCTGCCTATATCGAGCAGGAGCCTTACGTGCGCGACCTCATCCAAGCCTACATGGTCAGCGATTTCAAAACGACGCTCGAGATTCTGTCCAAGTACTCGGTATGTTCTGTGTATCATTAGGGACGACCAGTGACCCTGGCACAGACGAGGCATTACATCGACATTCACCTTGGCCCGCACGTCAACGACGTGACCCAACACGTGCGCCAGACGGCAATCGTGCTCTACTTTCAGCCGTTTGAGACGATCCGATTGGATCGGATGGCAGCCGCATTTGGCTGGTCCATCGACGAGGTCGAGCGTGAGGTCGTTGCGCTTATTCAGACCGACCAGATCCAGGCACGCGTTGATAGCCGGAACAAGGTGATCCCCGAGACGAGGACGTCGTACTATGCGGCTCAACGCTCTCTCTAGATTTTAAAAGCTACCAAGACGGACCACCGTGCGGAGCTGTTTGAACGCGCGATCAAGGTTGCCTCGGACATTCAGAGCACGAACCGTAAGCTGTTGCTGCGCATGCGATTGTGAGTCCGTGTTCGTGTGTTCGTTCTGCGAGATTGACGCGGTGCAGACAACAAGCGGACTTGGTCGTCAGAGGCCCCAAGTCGCGACGGGACCAAGCTCAGTCCTTGCTCGAGTCCGCAGCGGTGGGCGATTTGAGTTGACGTAACGGTAGCAGTCTGTACTTTTTTTTTCGTCTCCGAAATAGAGGCCCGTTTGTAGTTTTTAGCATCACGTGTCTTGCCTTGCTGGTGTGTCGGTCTTCGGCGGCGAAATACCCGGGTATGAAAAGTTGGAGAATAATGCCAACGATCTTATTCTCACTTCGTACATCTTCACTACGGTACCATATCCGGACTCGGTAACATTCGTACGGCATTCGCTACAGCTTTCTCTAGTCAGTAGTATTAGCGGTCACATGCTCCCAGAATCTGTTCTGTACCTTGGCCCTCCAAGCATGATCATCCTCCAAGTGTCTCATCCCATGTGGTTCATTTGACAGCATTTACCGTCTTGATATTCCTCTTCATATTCCCAGTCAATGTCATGGTTTTATGACAACCTGTGGGTTGAACTTGTGTAGTATTAAAATATCTACTAGTGCAGTCTGGTTGGTATTGCACCTGGCTTCTTTCTGCCCTTCTTCACCACCCTTCAACCTCTTTTCCACCTCTTTTCTGCCCTCCTCCAATGCCCTCCACTCTGTCTGCTGGTCTGGACCCACCTCTGCCCTCATCCACTGATGAACCTCCACATTATGGACATGTGATGATCCAGAACAGCCTTGATGGTCTGGCCTGGTAGAGCATCATCAGCAGTAATTAGTCACCCAATGCCCTATTGATCAAAGGCTGCATGAATAATCACCTTCTACAATTCTCTCACTGATCACTGTGTGCCCTCCTAACATTCCACAGCACTGCATGGACATCAGACAGATATCACACAGATGCCTTTGGACATCATACCCTATGACTGGACTATTGTAGATTGCATGTCCATATGTACATACATGATGGGTTATGGCCAGATTTTTTTTTAAAATAAATTTAAAAAAAAGTAGTACTGCATTTCCATGCCTTACAATATGAACAAAACATGCAGCATAGGTCACTAGCCTCCCATCCATCCCTTGTTCAAAAGAATCAGCAAGGATCTGATGGAGATATAACACTTGCTGGAAGATTGAGGGCTTGATTGAAAAAGATGTATGTTGACAGAGATTGACAGTGATCTGCCTAGCAAGAGTGCTAGCAGCAAGCATTTAAGGGGTTTTGAGAAGTTGAGGTAGAATTAAGCAGGAATAAGCTAGAGTACATTGATAGATGTGACTAGGCTCAAATACTGCAAAAGGAAGGTCATGGAAAGCCATGGAATATTCATGACTAATTATAAAATGATCAAAAAGAGAACAAGGAGAAATAATAAATGATGCAGTGAACATGTTGAGTGTTCTAGAGCATTCTATAGAGGAGGAAGAGTTGGGTGGGCTGGAGTATCATACAAGGAAATGAATAGAGGAGAAAATTAACATATTCAAAGGGACACAAAATAATCAGGTACACACTCAGAGGTTATGTGCAAGCATGCTATATGATAATCCAGAGGCACTTCTGCTTGCATGAATAACTGTGTATGCAGGTTAAAATCATGTTATCTATGATATTACATGTGTCAATGAGCAGGGATAGTTGTCTTTGAACAAATTTAGGAGTACATCCATTTCTTTGTTCTGCATGTATGTATGTATGTACAGTATTTATGTACACACATTCATATCATCTGAAACATACTGTTTTCCAATCTATAATATATATATTACCAAATATTTTTACTTGCTATATACACATGTATGTAGATACTATAACACTAGGCTTTGAGCATGTTGGGATTCCATGCAAGTTATTTACAAAACATCTCAACATGTGTACATACAATACTGTATGCACTATATGTGCTGATAAATGGATATGATGACAACCACATAGCATGAATGATTCCATTGGTGGCACTTTCATATGGTTCTAAATTACACATTGGAAACAAAAAGGCAGAAGCACTCCATTACTGTAGGGCAAGGGAATAGGCTCTATGCTACAAAACTAACTTAGTATTGAAGCATTGAAACATTGATCTATTTGACTACTTACAGCTTAAATGGTGCATCACCACATCTGTGATAAGTTTTATCCTTGCTGTTTTGTCTATAGTGAGATAGTGATCATAGAGCCCTTCAAGTTCATTGGCCACTTGAGCAAATGTGCCAGAAGTATGGTATTTTTCTACTGCTATTGAGAGTGGCTCAGGGTGCTTATCTTGAACAAGAAAAAAGGAGTGGTGAAGAACAACCAAAAGGCCTACAAAAATATAAATATTTTTTAAATATCAATTTGAATAACATACCTATCCCTTGTTGAAGGAGACCTTTCCATGCTTGCTCCTTTGACATAGCCTGAAGAATGTGCACTCAGATAATGAGTGGACCATCATATAAATAAAGGTACTACAAGAGAGTTATGGATGCTAGATAATGAAATCTATGGAATAATGGGCTTTAGCAGGAACACATGACTGATTACATTATAAATGCCAACCTGCTGTGAATACTCAGTTTGTAGAATCTAAATCATATCAGCTGTTCAAGCTTATGAATAAGAAGAGAAAACCAACTGTCTAATGGAAAGATTACTTATGTATGTAAAATAGAATGAAGAAATAATACATACTTTCTGGATGGAAATGATGTGCAAATGTTAGAAATTCAATATTTGTATCAAAATGTTTGCTTACATCCTGATTTATATATATATATATATCAATAGTATCACACAATCAAGGTATATGTAACTTACCAGCTGAGCAACATCATAGAAGTGAAAGGATCCAGTTGATGGGGTAAATAAACAAGATCACAGCCCACATTATCACATGCTTGCTTAGGTAAAAAAATATTGAAATTGATGTTTATACCTGATCATAAAGCACTCACTAGCTATATGTGGAAAAATCACATACTGCCTATAAATATAAGAGTAAAAGCAAAGTGGCCATAACATAAGTTAATGCTTCCAATGCACATCAAATCACTTACTTGCTATGAATGAAAGAGCAGCAGAAAAAGGGCCATGAAAGTAGTAAATGCTTATTTCTGATGCACATCAGACCACTTACTTGCTATGAATGGAAGAGCAGCAGAAAAAAAACCATGAATCCTCATTGCTGATGCACATCAAGCCACCTACTTCCTATGAATGAAAGAGCCAGCAGAAAAGGGCCATGAGACAAGTTCTTATTTCAGGTGTGCATCAGACTACTTACTTTCTATAAATGGAAGAGAAGCAGAAAAAGGGTTATGAGATAAATTCTCACTTCCAATGCACATCAGACCACTTACTTGCTATGAATGAAAGAGCAGAAGAAAAAGGCCATAAGATAAATTCCCATTTTTGAAGCACAACAGTTCACCTACTTGCTATAAATGGAAGGGGAGCAGAAAAAGGGCCATGAGATGAACCCTCATTTCTAATCCATATCAGACCACTTACTTCCTATGAATGGAAACCCAGCAGAAGAAGGACCATGAGATAAACCCTTACTTCAAATGGACATCAGGACTACTTACAGTCTATGAATGGAAGAGCAACAGAAAGAGGGCCATGAGATGGATATTTCTGGTGCATACCAGGCCACTTACTTCCTTTGGATGGAAGAGTAGCAGAAAAAGAGTTATGAGAAAAATCCCCATTACTGATGTGCACCAAACCACTGACTTGCTAATGAATGAAAGAACAACAGAAAAATGGATATGAGATCAATGCTCAATTCCAATGTACATCCACCTCTTACTTGCTATGAATAGAAGAGCAGGAGAAAAATGGCCATGAAATAAATCCACATTTGTGATGCACATAAGACCACTTACAAGCTATGAATGGAAAAGCAGCAGAAAAGGGGCATGAGATAAGTTGTTGTGTGAAAGTCATTTCTGATGCACATTAGCCCACTTACTTCCTATGAATGGAAGAGCAGCAGAGAAAGGCTATGCAATAAATTCTCATTTTTGGCACAAACAGATCACTTACTGCCTGTGAATGGAAGAGTGGTAGAAAAAAGAGCTGTGCAATAAATCCTGGCATGTATCAGACTACTTACTTCCTATGAACAGAAAAGTAGCAAAAAAAAGTCATGAAACAAATCCTTATTTTTAATACACATCAGACCACTTACTGCCTATGAATAAAAGAGCAGCAGCAAAAGGGCCATGAGATAAATTGTCATTTCTGATGGACATTAGACCATACAAGCTAAAAATGGATGAGCAGCAGAGGAGAGGCCATGAGATGAATCCTTATTTCTGGTACACATTAAACCACTCACTTGCTATGAATAAAGGACCAGCAGAAAAAGGGCAATAAATAAATCTTTACTTTTGATGGACATCAAAACACTCACAAACTATAAATAGAAAAGTAGCAGAAAAAGTGCCATATGATAAATGCTCATTCCTGGTGTTCATCAGACCACTTACTGCCTATGAATGGAAGTGAAGCAGAAAAAGGCCATGAGACAAATCTTCATTTATAATGTACATCAGACCACTTACTTGCTATGAATGGAAGAGCAGCAGCAAAAGGGCCATGAGATCAATCTGCACATCTGATGCTCATCAGACCACTTACTGCCTATGAGTTGAAGAGCATTAGAAAAAGGGCCATGAAGTAAATCTTTATTTCTGGTGCACATCAAACCACTTACATGCTATGAATGGAAGACCAGTAGAAAGGGAGCCATGAGATAAATCTGCATTTTTAATACACATCAGACCACTTACTTGCTATGAATAGAAGAGCAGCAGAAAGAGGGCCATGAGATAAATCTTTATGTATTTCTGATGAACATCAAACCACTTACTTGCTATGAATGGAAGAGCAGCAGAACAGGAGCCATGAGATAAATCCCCATTTCTGATAGATACCAGACTGCTCACTTGCTATGAATAGAAGAATAGCAGAAAAAAGACCATGAAATCAATCTACATGTCTAATGGATATCACACCACTTACAACCTATAAATGGAAGAGCAGCAGAAAAACAATCATGTGATGAATCCTATTTCTGATGCATGTCAGACTTACAAGCTATAAATGGAAAAGTAGCAACAGAGGAGCCATCAGGCAAAATTTCATTTCTGATGTATATCAGATTGCTTACTCCCTGTGAATGAAAAAGCAGCAGAAAAAGGACCATGAGACAAAGCCTTATTTTTAATGAATATCAGACCACTTACTTGCTATAAATGAAAGAGCAGGAAAGAAAGGGCCATGAGCATAATCCTCATTTTTAATGTATATTAGATCATTTACAAGCTATGAATGGAAGAGTAGCAGAAAAGGGGCATGAGATAAATCCAATGTCTGATGCACATCAGACCACTTACAAGCTATGAATGGAAGAGTAGTAGAAAAGGGGCTATGAGATATATCCTCATATTTGATCATCAAACCACTTACTGCCTATGAATGGAAATGCAGCAGAAAAAGAACCATGAGTCAAAAACCTTATTTCTGGCATATATATACAAGACCACATACTTGCTTTAAATGGAAGGACAGGAGAAAAAGGCCATGATCAATCCTCATTTCTGGTGCACATAAGATTACTTACAAACTATGAATGGAAGAGTAGCAGAAAAAGGGCCATGAGATCAATCCTCATTTCTGATATATATTAGAACACTTACTCACTATGGATGAAAGAGCAACACCAAAGGCCATAAGATAAATCCTCACTTTTGATGTACATCTGAACACTTACTCACTATGAATGAAAGAGCAGGAGCAAAAGGGCCATGAGGCAAATCCTCACTTTTGATCCACATCACTTACTTGCTATGAATGGAAAAACACCAGGAAAGGGCCACCATGAGATAAATTCTCATTTCTGATGCATATCAGACTACTTACAACCTATGAATAGAAGAGTAGCAGAAGAAGCACCATGAGATAAATCCCTACTTCTATTTTTGATGCACATCAGACCACTTACTCGCTATGAATGCAAGGGCAGTAGAAAAAGAGCCATGAGATAAACATTTATTTCCAATGTACATCAGATTACTTACTTGCTGGAATGGGAGAGCAACAGAAATATGGCCATGCAATAAATCCTCATTTCTAATGCACATTAGATCACTTACTCCCTATGAAGGGAAGAGAAGCAGAAAAAGGGCCATGCAATAAATCCCCATTTCTGGCATATATCAGGCCACTTACTGCCTATGAATGGAAAAGTAGGAGAAAAGGGCCATGAGATAAATCCTCATTTCTGATGCAAATCAGACCACTTACCTCCTATACCCATAATTGTCTTTAATATTAGAATCTTTATTATAATGGTTTATAATATCTTACCTATGCAGAACTTTGAATTTCCCCATCATCTCTGTGGATTTCACTGTGTAATCATACCTGTGTGTGTGGAAACCAACTAGCAATAGCTTCTGTTACATCATGATCTTCTTCTGCAATAATCCTCAACTGAACATATCTATCCAAAGCACTAGATGGGTTGTTATATAAGTATATTGCATTATGATGTTTTACTCACTATTCAATAGCAAATTTGATACAAAGTATTATGTTTTTGTCCTGTGCTGATACCAACATCTTCTGCAATGATTCATTGTCCAATGTAGCTGCTGTTTTTTCCAATAATATATTGCATCCCATTTCACTTGTATCCATATCTAAACCATGCTCAGTGGTATCAATGCAGAGACAACAGGACATGTATAGTTACCCTGTAGTTGTACTGATGCCTTGGGTGGAAATGCCATCTTACATAGATCTTTCCAAATGTTTCTCCTCTGAAATATCTCCTGGGCACCAGCCTGTAGTCTTTTTTTCCTTTCATCTTCAGGCAAAAGTATGTATTCATTTTGAAACACCAATGTTAGAAGGGCATCAAATTTAGTGAATAGTACCACCACTGGAACTATTAACCAAGTTGTCAACACCAATATATAACATCCAAAATAACATTCTTACCATTTTTGGTGTCACATTCACCAAAGAACTTTTCCTTTGCAACTGTGATGGCACGATGCAGTTGATCCATAGGAATGCAATACCTACATCCATGGGCACAAATCCAGACCATAAATATTTATCCTCACCAAATAGCATGAATCTGCTCTTTCAACTTATTGGCAGCAGAATGCTTTGCAAGAAAGTCCTTCATGGTTTGGACTTCCTTTTCACCTCCAGCCTCAAACCCAGGAGAGTCATGAAAAACAAACTTTGGGTTGCTTTTGAAAACCATCTCATGGTTGATATCATGTAATCCACACTATAAATAACATATGTAACCATGGCTTCATTACAATGCATATGCAACACCTCACCTCAGTTGTTCCTTCAATTAAACTCTCAACCTAACAATATATCAATCAGGTCAAAATCTCTTGAATATGTTTTAATGAACATTAACACCTTATTTCCATTATGGTCATAGATCTCTGGATCCTTTGTGGAGTTGCAAATCTTTTGCAGGATGGTTGTTTTCCCAGAATTTGCCCTTCCAATAATTAGAATTCTGAATTGACCAAATTTCTCCATGAGGTCTTTGTCAGTGTCCTGCATGATATGAGAAATATCTGCATCCCTTCCTGGCTCTTTATGGTAATCAGGTTTCAGGATGAAAATGCATACACCATGTCTACCTAGCACACCAACATCAGAACCAGTGGGATGAGATTGAATAACATGGTCTTCAATATCATCAGCATAAAGTAGGAACAGATTACTAGCAAACATACCATGTTGCATGTGTTCAATTTCCTGTGAGCCAACAAGTTCCTGAGATGTAGATGCTGTATCAAGCTGAAAATGGTCTTTAAGTTGCCTGTGGATTCAGGGCAAGTGGCTTTACTAACAGTGTCTATGGTAGGTAACTTGGCTGTTTCCTTAGCATGGCTGGGCTGCAAGTTCAAGTCACCAGGGGTGATCCTGAGTTGGGTGGTGGGCACATCAGAAGATGGGGAGCACTCTGGAGACATATCCAGGAGTTCAGTAGACAAACTCTTTTGGTCACTGGCAGCCACACTAGGTTACACCATTTGCATGAGACAGGATTCTTGAGCAGATACAGGATGAATAACCTACAGGGAAGCGATATCCTTGGGATCATGGGACCGAGTCAGCTTAGCGTCTGTACAAATGTGAGGTTGCACGAATCCTCGGGCGGGTATATTACCAGTGGCTCTGCCAACAACCTCTGGAATGGGTAAGGTGATATCCTGAACACGAGTCGGCTGCGGGGCTAAGATGACGCTAGGCTGAGTGATGGGGGCATGAAGGTGGGGCTCCTGGGCAGGCACAGGGCTAGCCATGGTCGAGGGGGTAGGATCAGCAGGATCATAGGATCGAGCGGGCTCAGCGATCATGTCATTGACAACTACACGAGGTTGAGTAGAGTCGGACTTTACAGGACTCGTGACCGCCGAGGGGGTGGGATCTGTAGGATCGTGGGATCCAGCAGCCTGAGCGCTTATCTCATTGGCAACTACATGGGGTTGAATAGAGCCGGACGTCGGGGCAAGTGCACGGCTAGTGAGCCTATCAGCAACATCAAGGGTGGGTAAGACGTCAGTGGTTTCCTGGACACGGCGCCCCAAGCCACAAAAGCGAGAGACGGTGCTTGGTTGAGCGCTGGGGGTGTCGGAGCTGTGGGAAGGTGCTGGAGAGACACTTCTGGAGATACGAGATTGAAGATTTTTGATTTTCTCCTTGAAGCCCGTCATTATGAAACCGGATTGGTATAAGCTGAGAGGTGGATGAGCACTGGTGATCGCTTGGATGATGGGACGATGTGAGATGTCTCATGTTCAAGAGCTAAACACGATACAACTACGATAGTTTCCACGATCACTTCACGAGACCTGCCCACCCGTTTTCACCCAGTCCTCAATTTCTATGGCAAGTTTGATATCAATGGCGCAACTAATTTTAAATGCCACAATTGCGACCACTGTCGGATACGTGCCGAGATTTAGGTTCTCTCTTGTTACTTCCTAAGGTCTTAGTTGCTGACATTGGTATCAATCGACACACCCGAGGAGGCATCAATGAGGAGGCTGGAGATGGGCGGGTTCAAACAATGAGGGCGAGTGTCAAATGTCGATCCGAGTGGAACCTTTCACGATAGCCATTCGAAGACACCACCAGCCATACGTCTAACGTACAAGTATCTGTGCGCATTCTCCATCGATGCGAATTATTTGCCAGGTCAGGTGGAGGGTATTGGATAACATCTCCTCGGCCTCGACAGTCAATCAAAGTGAGTTACTATCTAACATACACGTCTTTGGACGACATGGTGCTAAATCCATCGGTATCTAACTTCTGTGTCCTGCCAGCTCGTCCACCGACGTGGACGTGGAACTTGAATTACATCCACCACGTCACTGGCACCAGTAAACCGCCAACCAACTCCTCCACCCCCACCCACCCATCCACCAGGGTGGGAATTTACGGAGTCAAAAAGGCCAGCGCAAATGATTTGTACCAAGGCGAGGAAGAGGGCATCGTTGAACGGAGTGGTACAGGTCAGGCCCGAACGCGGGCAGAGGCTCGTAAATCCTAGCTCATCGATATACTTTGTTCTGACCCGCCCATTGTTTACCTGTCTACCGGTCTCACTCAAGAGGCGAAGAGAGTTAAATACTTGGGATCATTTGCAATGAAAAATTATTGATGATTTTTTGACGTTGACCCGGGAACTATAGACCATATGTAGTCACACTGTGAGGTAGTGTCACGCACTTGTCTTGTCCCTTGACCCCATTGAAAGCATTGACTTTGTCACGTAATTGTACTGCGAACAGGCAAGTGTGATGTCTGTAGCTCGGGTGCGTGTTTGGCTGATGATCAACGAGCAACAGACAGATACCACGTACTCTTGTTTACGCGCACGCTGTTCAAGCACAGTGACTGAGAACGGGTTGGACATGTGATTTTCGCGCTTATCCCACGTAGTTGTTGAGGGCATGCCAATTCCCCTCAGCTCGCAAAGCATCCAGAGTTTGTCAGCAACGTCTTGTACGCAAGGTCGTCCCAAGCGCTCTTTGGGCAAGATGGAACTCGTCGAGCAATGCAGCTATGCGCACACTGCCGCTTATGTGCACACTGTTAGAGCGCGCTAAGCCTGATACCGGCGAGATCCCAGGAAGATAACCCTTGAATGCGAGTCGGTCCAATCGAAACACGACTTTGCCATAACCCTCCTCCATTTTGGACAAGGGGAATCTGAGAAGGCGGCTACGCTCTTCTTGTGCAATGCCCTCTACCCAGCGCAGCGATCGAGTTGGGAAAGTCTGTCTTTTGTCCATCTACCTACATAAACTCACACCACCTAGCTCGTCGCACCAGAGCACATTATCATCAACCTCTCCCTCTGCACCCTGGCCAGATTCTCCCACGAGGCCGTCAAATCCCAGCTACTCCGGAACCTTATCTTCCCTGCCTACATTGAACAGGAGCCTTACCAGGGACGACATACAAAAGAAATTACGGCCCAGAGTCATCCATCCAAGCGGCCACATTTTCTCCACGTCGGGCTCTTGAGATCAAGTCAGAAACGAACACAGGATGATCGAGGGTGAGAACCTCATTGCACCCCATCGCTCTCAATCGTCAGGTGTAGTCTCCGCCTCAAAGTCTTGAAAACACGGTCATGGATCACCATCGATCACATCATTGAGCAAGTAAAATCCGCACCAGGCAAAGAGCTGGCGGAATAGGAAGTAGGGGCCGCAGAGTCCGTTGGAAAGGGAAAGCAAGTGAGTGTCGGACGATGTGGAATGGAATAGAGATGACGTTCGACAGACGAACACCAGCTTGAAAATAATTGTTTTGAGCTGATGTAACGGATATCAAAGGATCAAGGGCGCTCACATCAATCCCCTCTGGACCGTCAACGGCTTGAATGCCCTTTGTAACCTCCCAGAGGCGGCTGAGTCTGAAATGGCGATGTGGTGTACCCATTTTTGAGGGAATCGTGAGATCGCAGGCTTGGTGGGAGTGCGTAGGTGTTTTGTCCCTGCGAGAGTATCATGGGAACGATAGAACAAACCCTAGGTGTCTTCGAAAAAAAAACGCTCAGTAGCACGGCAATATGAGCCCTCGGGACGTCCGAGCTGTGTCCAACGAAGCCGAATACTTGACATGCACTCATAACGACCAAACTCGAATAGCGGGTGTTATGTAAAGCTTCTCGTCACTTCTCTCTGCCTCGTACGACCATAATAGATTAGGGCATCTTCACCTGCGACAAGGGAAGGGGCTCCAGCTCCAGGAACGTCTTTTCTGCTCCCGAGCCTGCACAGAATGTTTCCAGGATCCAATTCTCTCAGCAATCGCAACAGAGTCAACTTCATACCCACCCGACCACTGTCGCCCCACACAATAGTTTGTTAGGGTGTCTTGCAGACAAGCATGATCTCCGTCGGGAGGCT
>JBBPMV010000447.1:0-15966 GCA_038090495.1 Heimioporus retisporus | reverse complement strand
CCCAGCCAAACTCCCCACAAAACATCCCAGATGCTTCCGTCTACTCGTGTCGTTTTTCAAAATCTCTTAGAGACCGGCAACGACGGCAGGCTGGACGTCACGTTCGTCAAGATGTCCAACTTGGACGAAGTCCATGCTGATTTGCGCACGCTCGTCGAGCGCAACGAAGGCCGTCACCTCGGTCTCTCCGCCGTGTATATGCCTAACCTATCCCTCGCCATCCTCGCCATCGCCGACGCCACCTCCGTCTTCCTCATCGATTTCACCAAAGACAAGAACAACGGACGCGGTAGCCCTCCCAGCCCTCCTAGCCCTTCTGAGCCGACCTCGGGGCGCGATTACCTCTCTGACCACGTCTTGGGTCGCACCAGCGGGTTCGTGTGCGCGTTCGATATGGGCCCGCTCGCGGTCTCGTTGTGGCAGAGCCACGATCTCCGAATCAGGCAGGCGATCGATCTCCAGTCCGCAGGCCCGTCCAACACCCGTGCGCCGCGCGCCACCATCAAATCCGCTACCGCCGGCCAGGACGGCATGGTCAAGAGCAACAACATCATTCGTGCGTTCGACAAGTACATCTGCGAAGAGTCCGGCGCTACCGCCCTCAACGCCCTGGTGACGCCGCTCGTACAGCGCGCCTGGGTTGCGCATTACGTCTCGCAGCTGGTTTCTATGGAAGATAAGCTCCACGAAGTGCCGCCCATCGATACGAACAAGATCCCCGACGTGGTGCCTAGCTTGCCCTGCTTCGCTTTTGTTATTTGCTAATCTGGACCCTTAGCTCCTTCGCTTTCTGGCCAAGAGTACTAGAGACGCGTTCCAAAAGGAGCAAATGAAGCCGACTGAAGTCACGAAACCTCTCACCGCCGCCTCCTATGACCACCAGAAGCGGGAGCTGCACGTCAAATCCGACCGCTATCAAACCAAGATCCGTAAAGGCAAAAACCAGGTGAGTTTCCTGCTTGTTTGTTGCTTCAGAAATTGATACTCAGACATGTAGCGTGTCAAAGTGCATGTCTCAGCCCATCACGGGGTTGGGGCATTTGCAGTTCCTGCCGAGATTGCTTCGGCAGGTAGTGAGGGTGCTTACTTGAAGACTGAGAACTCTCTGGGTGGGAAGCTTGTATCCACTGTCACCTTGTTTGGAAGGGAGGACCCCACTCGTGCTGAGGTCAAAAGGGCACAGATCATCCTCAGTATTCTTCAAGGGAAACTTGGTGTTGATGGTACCCCTTGGATCCAGAAGATGTATCTCAACCCAGAGGAAGAATTCATGTGGCCAGCTGAGTGGTCCCAGCCAACTCCAACTCCTATCAGGTTCAATGCTGACAACATTCCTCGTCCTCTCAACAAGTCCCAGAGGAAGGCAGTCAAGTGTATGCTGGATCAAACAGATTCTTCTAGAGTCACCATCATCCAAGGTCCTCCTGGCACAGGCAAGACTACAGTTATTGCTTCTTATGTTCTTACTGCTGTCTCAGCTGGAAAGTCTGGAATTTGGCTTATAGCTCAATCCAATGTGGCTGTAAAGAACATTGCAGAGAAACTGACAGCCTTTGGTCTCACCAAATGGAAAATTCTAGTTTCCAATGAGTTTCATGATTTCTGGTAAGTTTTTTGTATTTGATACACTTTCACATTGTCATCTTTTTGCTAGGCATGAGCATTTGTATACTACCATCAGGAACAACACTATCACCAGCAGTGAATTTCCTGCAGGTCTACCTGATCTCATTGGCTGTCCAGTTGTGCTTTGTACCCTCAGCATGTTATCCAGTGACATGTTGAGGTTCCAGGGTGCCTTCAAGAAGAACCCTGTGCATACTCTGGTCATTGATGAAGCCTCTCAGATAGAAATTGGAGACTATATTCCCCTCTTCTTCAGCTTCAACACCATAAGGAAGGTCATCTTTATTGGTGACAACATGCAGTGTAAGTCTTGTATTCTCTTGATTCATGTTGGTTTTACCCTTTATCATATAGTACCACCTCATGGCCAGGATGATATCCAAGGGCTTCAGAGTGTTTTTGAAATTGAACACCTCATGAAGCAAAGTTCCACTGCTGGTCCAAATCCCTTTATTTTCCTTGACACCCAATGTAAGTTTATTGATAAGATTCCCATGCAACAGCTAATCTAGATCAGATCGCATGCCACCTCAGATTGGGGATTTTATTGCCCAAACTGTCTATCCTTCTGAGAATGCAGATGCAGAGCCTCTTCTCAAATCCAGTGACAAGCATCCTCTGGCAGAAGAACAATCACTCCTATGCCATTTTGTGAATGTTCCAGGTGAACAGATCTCTCAAGGTACCAGTTGGAAGGTGAGTGTATTGTAAACTGGCTTCATGACATACTAACCTGACCTTGTTCCAGAACTTGCAAGAATGTGAAGCCATTATTAAGCTGGCCTCCATCTTTGAGGCCCAGAAGAGGGACTTTAGGATCATCACCCCCTATGATGCTCAAAGGTCCCTCATTGAAGGAGAGCTCAAAAAGGCTGAGCTTGAGTGGGGAGACAAGTGTTTCAATGTGGACTCCTTCCAAGGTGAGTGTTTTTCTTTTTTTCATTTGCCTTTGAGTTGGGTGCTGACAGAAGGAATAGGAAATGAAGAGGACTACATCATCATCTCCATTGTCAGATCCAGGGACCTTGGCTTCCTGGAGGACAAGAGGAGAGTCAATGTCATGCTCAGTAGGTGCAAGAAGGGCATGATCATCTTTACCAGCAGGGCATACATTGACAGGTATGCTGGGCCAGAGAAGACTCTCATTGGAGGGTTGATCTCCCACTGGTACAATGATGAAGCCTGGATTGAGGTGGGTGATTTGGACAAGGTCAGGTTTGTTTAAGAGGCTTGAATTTCTGTCCTGTCACACCTGTTTTGCTATTGTGCCTTCATGGTCTCTTGATTGTTGTTTGTCAGGCTGTCACATTGCTTTCAATTGCTGTGTATGTGTTCTTCAGTTCCATATGTTGGTGTAGCTTGTTGTGCCATGTATAAAGCTGTGGAGAAAAGCACAAAAATAAAACAAAAAAGAATAAAACCCAAACTGTATGTATCATTGAATGATGTTTCAGTTCTACATATATAGGGCACTACCTACATATACCATTCTTATCTTCAATTCCAAGTCACTCCAAAGTCCAGCAAGCTTGTTTTGTGTACAATGTATTGTACAGAGGGTTACAACCAATTGTACAAGTGTTGAAGCAAGTATTTCTACTGTACTGTACAAATTGTAGTTCCATATTCACCCTCGACCCGAGAACAATCAACATCCGGATGTGGGCGAAAAGGTGTGGTGTACAGCGACATACAAAAACGACACAAAATGAAAGAAGGAAGTAATCAGTAAGCAAGGAACGTCAAAGGTGAGCCTGTAGCCAGACGACACACGTAAGGGCGTAAATGAAAGTGTGAATGATCATCAAGCTGGCGCAAAGATGGGGCAAGAGATAGAAGCACAAACGGTCAAAGATGAGTAAACCCGGAGCTTTTTTCGGTCGGTCATTTGTCAGTGATAGAATCCAAAGGGCCGAGTCAATGACAGGCGAATGAAGAATACGTCGGAGTCGAGAATGCAGTAGTGGGCATGGATTTCAGAGAGGGGAAAAGGAGCGGATTGGCGCAGCGAGGAACGAATGAACTATACTTAAAATGAGGTTAGATGATAATCAAAAGGCTCCAGAGAACATACCTCGAATATTGTTTGAAGGAGCGTTGTGGGAGGACAGCACACTGATTGACCGCGAATGTGGGCCTGGGTTTGGTCACAGATTGAAAAGAACAAAACAAACAGAAAAAAAAAAACGCGAACGGAAACGAATGTGGGGAGAATTACACAAGGTCGTGAAAACATTGGATGAAAAAGGAGACGATAGATCCACAATGTGAGAGATATTGAAACAGAGGTGTGAGCGGCGGAGCACAAAGGACGAAAAAGCATGCGAGTCAAAGAAAATAATGAGATGTAGCATTGAAAGATCATATCATTGATAACGAAGAAGCCAGCACTTCGCTTCCACGAACCAGGTTTACGCAAGTTGAAAGGCACTCCCAAGACCCAAGGTCTCCCCATCGTGGCGGCGTATATTTTCAACGGGGCCGAGGATGTTACCGTTCGTAGCAACGCTACCAAAGGAGATGCGTCGGGCGGCTCGGCGGAGGGTACGGGGACGCGAGATCGCACCGTTAGGTGAAGTCAATGTGCCAGGAGTACCGGGTAGAGTAGTGGTAGAGTTGACGGGAGGGGAGAGGGGTGCAGGCGAGGAAACCGGAATGCGAGAGGGTGACGCAGGCGTGCGCTGCGGACAAGGCAATTCGTGGCCAAACATGGATGGGTTGCGTACGGGATTTCGACGGGCGGGTTTCGTTGCCTCTACAAGCGAAGGGCTGAGAGGCGGGACCTGGACATGCAAACTGGGTGTCCTAGGCGATTTACGTTTGGCTTGGGACGTGGTAGAAGATATAGATACGGTAGTAGCAGCCGTTTCTGTGCTAGCAGTCGAGAGTTCATTGTCTGTCGAGGAGTTCGAAGACGCCGACGTCTTCGATCTGGTGCCAGTGCTGGTGCTGCGACCCGAATCGCTACCTTCTTTCTGCCTTGGAAGCGTCGACGAGAGAAGTAATGACGAATGTGCTTGTGCCGCGGGAGCAACATGGGTTGACCAAGAGGGCTCGCGGGTGCGTACTTTCTTCGCGGTAATGGAACGAATTTTTTCCTCTTCGTCGGAGGAAAATGATAGCTGAGGTTTGTGGCCTTTTCTGATCTTCCTGGTGTGGACGCTGGTCTGGTTGGGCGTTGCTTTCTCTGAGGCAAGTATACGAGACTCGTTTGGGGGTGTCCGAGGTGATGGTTTTACTTCCGGAGCTGAAGCGATAGGAGGAGTCTTCCGATGAGGCGAAACGGCAGTCACAGGTGTCGACCTTGCTTTCTTTGTTTTGCTAGCAGGCGTTGCGGGTGCCGTCGGAAGTGTATTTCCTCCGTTGTACAACGGAGCTTGCTTCACTTTGACAGCGACCCTGCTGTCCACGTTCGACTCGGGATACCCACCACTGAGTCTAAACCCAGCATTTTTGAGAACGTTCTTTGCGTCGGCATCAACGTCGACGTGTATCTCACTCGTGCTTGCCAAGGTGAGGGTAGATGCACGGCGAAGGGACGAGGGGCGGAGCGGGGCAGAAACGGACATTGGGGAACCGAACGAAGAAGACGTAGAAGCAGACGTGGTCGAGATGGTTGACTTGCGGACTTGGGAGTACCGATTCGAGTTGAGAGTAGAAGAACTGGGTGTGGAGGGAGAAGCTTTGTTGTGTTCAGATCGGTGACGGGTGTGCGCTGGACGGAGATAAGGGTGATGCAGTACACGGTCATGACGCTGAAGACGTGTCGAGAGGCTATATGCGCCAAAGAATTCGTCAGCAATCACGGCGATCAAAGAGGGAAGGTAGAGCAAAAACGGAAAGGACGCACCGTGCGATGCATTCGCTTCGGTCAGGCTGGACCGGGTCCATGAAATCCATGCTAGACTGACGATAGAGCGGACGACGGGCGTGGATAGGAGTGTTGGTTCGAATTTGAAGTATTTCAGAGGGATCGGGCGTCCTTGTTCTGTGCGTTTCGCCTTGATATATGGGCCCGAGTTCGGGTAACGGAGCTCTGTCTTCCTTGGCGATAGTCCTGCGCCGTTCTTCTTGGGCCTTGTGTCGCGCAAGCTCGAGGAGCTTTATCCGAGTTGCACGAATGGAATGCGGCCAATCGTTCGGGCCCTTTGCGGCGGAAATCCCACGTGCGATTTTGTCAAGGAGGTTCGAGGGGGGCACGGAGCCGTTGAAGGGGGTGATGAGATGCGCTGGGAGGGCATCGAGGGTCTCGAATGACGGGTGAGCGCGCGCAGAACACGTCGAGAACGACACGTACCCGAGCGAGAAGCCTGACTTGATCCTCCTTCCACACAGCATTGGGGTCGTCCAAGTCATAGTTTGAGCTGTTCCACGAGTCGGTGCTGTTGCGATGGGCGGAGGGCGGCGAAAGCAAGACATGGGGCGCGACGGGGCTGCGACTGGGAGTGCGCGGTGCGGAGGAGGGGAGAATGGTCGGACGGGGGACGATGAGAGCGAGCGGAGAAAGAGACGGAAGAGCAGGCATGACAAGGAAAAGGAGCGGACGGCGAAATATAACAAAAAGAAAAGAAGAGAAAAGAAAAATAATAAAAGTGTGACGAGTGGCGATGGCAAGGCAGAGCGTGACAAGGCAAGGAAAGTGTCGTCGCCGTCGTCGACCTCGTCGTTCTCGTCGTTGGCGTTCGCGTCGAAGGAAACAATGGGATGGATGGATTACATAATAACACGTTTACTTCCATATTTCAACTCCGACTGACAAAAAAATTGAAATTCCGTGCAAACACGTTGTCTGCCTCATGTCACACAACTCTCTGCGCTGAAATCACCCGCGCGTGTGATTTTGCGCAGGTTTGTATATAAAACAAACTCTGAATTCATACACGTGGCTGAACCTAACCCGAGTCGCCGGGACCCGCATCAAGAAAAAAAAAGGATTACAGGCTGCCAGCAATTCGTCAGCACAGCTTATTAAGTCCAGACCACCGCACGTACCTTGAGTTCGTTATTATGATACAGTCTTACAGCCGGGACTTAGCTAAAAGTCCCCTCTACGTCGTGTGTCCTCGTTTGGAGGATCTATGAGGCTGTTCGACACTGAGCGACCCCACGACCGCAACGCGACCCGCTCACCTTTCTGGCTTCTACGAAAAAGAACGTGGAGGTTGCTACAAAGCTAAGTACGAGCAAGAGAAGAAGGTAGCGCATGAGGAATATCAGGTGACTTGGGGTTTTCTTAATAGTTCATTCTAGTGGGCCAGCGAGACCGCCTGCCCACTCCCCTCCTCTTATACCGTCCATTCGATGTCCGACCTGCTGCCTTATCGTGCACGAGTCCACCCTAGAACGTGCCCTGCCAGAGCACATTCATTTCCGCACCGCACTCGCTCGATAAGCATGCTAGAACTATGCACACGCACAGCAAGAAGTCGTGAAATCGAAGTTGGACTCCCATTACCGTCTCCCTGATTCGATCGTCACCTTCCACTGAAAGCTTATGTTTTGCAAGATAAGCATTACACGCACGCTCAGCCCACGCGTCTCCGCGCAAGGCGTGACAGAGGCACACTGACGATGCACCGAAACCCTGCCTGCAATGCATTACGTGGCAGCACAGAAACCCTCATCGGGTACAAATCGTTCCACGTTGTCGGACGGGACATGGATACCTTCTAAAATAGAATATTGCAAACAACGTGCCGTGTTCTAGCACCCCTTCTGTGGGGCAACACATCAGGGTGACTGACGTCCAACGTGCACATCACGAACCTACGCCATCCCACCCGAGTTCAAGCTGCTCCCGCATCCACCTTGGCTTGGATTTCCGCGCGTTTCCACGCGATGAGCTCGTTCACCCGGGTTTCGTAGTTGTGCGTCAAGTAGCCCACATATCCAAACGCACCCATCGCAATGGCATGCCCAGCCAAGTCTGAGAAATCGTCAAGCACGCCCCGGTCTGATCGTTGCGAACGCCATACTGTCCATGAGATTTCGCTTCTGTATTGCGAGCTGACCGAAGCGCGATGCAAGGCCAAACGCCGAGAAACCAAGGATGGTGCTAAGGAGGGCCATTGCCAGGTGTGTTTTGAGTGAGAACGAAGACGAGTCGAAGCGTTGTACCGACGTCTAGCATGCATTTCCTAATATGGAAATGAGTCAACACGGATAAATAGACCCCTGGCCTCTCCTCTCGGACGCGTCGTGTTTCTTTCGCTACCTTTACCTTTCTTATTGTAAGATTTGCCGGGTATCGAGCACGGTGATGTCTACATCCACGTCCAGTCATGCAGATCCACCGGTTCCGCTCGATGCAAACGCGGTGGTGCTGACCCCAGAGGAGAAGGTCCAAGTAGAATCCAAGTTGCAGACAGCACATGAAAAGAAAGACGTTGCGGATACGGCATTCAAGAACGGTGATCTCAAGGACGGTGCGTCTCTCGGGACGATCCTCACCTGACAGTAATCCGTCCGAGTCACTCACATTGAACGCAGCATTGCGATCGTATCACGAGGTACAATCTTGCATTATCACGCAGCTGACGAGATGATCACATCGATTTCATAGGCGCTCATGTATCTGCACGGACTCGACAAGTAGGTGGCCGACATCCGAGTCTACTGGCCTGACCCCTGTCCTGTGGTCAGGAGCGCGCTCAAATCGCTCGGGCTGGGTGGCCCCGCTCCCATGCCATCATCTGCTGTCGACCGGGCCGCGAGTGCCAAAGAGGAGAAGACAGAGGTTGGTCGACCTGCTCTGGAACCGTGCAGTCCATGGATAGGTATCCATTAGGTCGATCTCATGCTCGAGAAGATATACGCCAACATGTCGGCGTGTCATCTTAAACAAGAAAACTGGCGACGCGCCGTAGACACTGCCGACAAGGTAGGCAGCACTATGCCGAGACAGCGGATCTGACGATCGGACGGCTCCAGGCGATTGCAAAGAACCCGAGCAACTCCAAGGCGCTGTTCCGGAAAGGCAAGGCATTGGGAGAATTGGGGCACTTTGAAAAAGCAGAAGCAGCACTTTTGGAGGCAAAGAAGGCTGCGCCCGGTGGTATGCACTTCTTTTGACGCCAAATGCAATGGGTGACCGGCGTGATAAACACAGAAGCGTCCATGGTCGACGCAGAGTTGACGCGTCAGCGTGCCGTGGATCGCGAGAGACAGAAGGCGCATGATCAGAAACTGAGAGGCAAGTCTTGTCATCGCGATGGACTCTATCTTATGAAATACTTGTTAGGATGGTTGTCGAGAGAGAAAAAGGCGGAAGGTTCCGCATGAACTGAGACGTTTCGTTAAGGTAGACAAGCGAGATACCTTTACTTGTACACACACTCGAGCGCTGCTGTCATGTGAATGTCGCAACTTGCTCCATATATCCGGTCGCCACTGACCCGGTCGAGTACTTAAACGGTGTACCGTCACGATCTCCTCGCTCCAGCGTACCATGGGTAAAGACGCCCCATCATCAGCGTTCCGACGCGACGAGTCCCTCACCGTCGTTGACAACCGCACCGGAAAGCAGTTCAAAGTCCCGTGAGTTCCGACCTTCTTGTTCGGGTTACGTCTTGATCCTGAGCGTCCTATACTAGTATATCGCACAACGCCATCCCCGCTTCTGCTTTCAAGGCTATTCGCGCCTCATCCGGCCCAGATGACCGTCCAGAAGACGAATCCGAGCGCGGTCTGCGAGTTTCCGATCGCGGCTTTCTGAACACCGCCGTCATCGAGAGCAGCATTACTTATATCGACGGTGACAGGGGCGTTCTGCGCTACAGGTGCATCCCACCCCTGGTTTGGTAGCATATATTGTGCCTTGCTCACTTTTTCATCAGAGGCTACCCCATCGAACAGCTCGCATCCCAGTCCTCGTTCCTCGAGTGCGCATACCTCCTTATTTATGGCTCCCTCCCCACCCGGGTGCAGCTCTCCCACTTTGAGCGCGAAGTACTCACCCATGGCGTGATGCACGCAGACGCCGCTGGATTCTTCCGCGCATTTAGGTATGACGCTCACCCGATGGCCATCCTGACCAGTGCGTATGCGTACCTGGGGTCTTACTATGGCGAAGCAAACCCGTCTTTGCAAGGTATCTCCATGCACGACCGGCAAAGTCAAACGTTGATGTCCCTTTTCTAGGTCAGAACCTCTACACGAACGCAGCCAAAGCAGACCCGGCCGCACTCCGGAACATGGACAAGCAAATCTACAGACTCATCGGAAAGGCGACGACGCTCGCCGCAATGGCTTATCGTGTCCGACAGGGAAGAGAGTTTGTCGTTCCACCGACGGGAATGAGCTACACCGAGTCGTATGTACCCTCTCTCCGTGGCGCGCAATACCGATGGCTGACCGCCGTTCTTACCAGGTTCCTCTACCAGCTCGACCATTCCTCGCACAGCGACGCTTTCCCGACGAATTCGACCTCCAGCGGGACCACATATAGACCCCATCCTGTCCTCGTCCGCGCCCTGGATATTCTCTTCATTCTCCACGCAGATCACGAGATGAACGCATCTAGTACCACTGTCCTTCAAACCGGCTCGTCCCTCCCCGATCCCTATAGCGCAATTGCAGCAGGCTGTGCTTCGTTGTAGTAGGTGCTGTTTCGGGTCACCTAAAGTTTTTGCCGCTCAAGTGCTACAGTGGCCCACTCCATGGAGGTGCAAATGAGGCAGTGATCCGGATGCTGGTATCCATCGGAAGGTACGTGCTCAGCAGAAATCACATGCATGACCACCACAACCAACGCATACATCTCAGTCCTGACAATGTCCCGGAATTCCTCGCTGCTGTCAAGAGACGCGAAAAGGTTCTCAGCGGGTTTGGCCACCGTGTTTACAAGACCGTATGTGCGCCACTTTATGTCCTAGGATGGCGTTTAAGACTTGTATCCGGTAGTCAGATCCGCGGTCTTTCATTATTAGAAAGGTCGCAGATGAAGTGTTTTCCGTGTATGTCCCTAACTTGCCTCGCGCAACTCGTTAGTTTACGAGACTTTCCTCGTTCAGAACAGGGGCAGATCCATTACTTCAAACTGCCATGGCATTGCACGATGCTGCCCTCAAAGACGATTATTTCGTCTCGCGGAAGCTCGCTCCTAATGTCGACTTTTGGAGGTAATGTCTACATTTCGCGGTGGAATGGCGTACTGATGGCCTTATTTGGTCAATAGTGGATTGATCTATCGTGCGATGGGTGCGTATGCGGACGGGAAGCTATAATACAGAAGTGAACGCATGTTTGCCAGGTTTCCCGATGGACTTCTTTCCCGTGTTGTTCGTCGTGCCCCGTGTTGTAGGGTGGGTCGCACACTGGCGCCAGGTAGAACTTGTAGTTGGCCGGCGTCATGTTACTGATGCCTGTGGCGCTAGATGATGCTATCTCCCGAAGGCGTCAAGATATGGCGCCCAAGACAAATATATGTTGGTCCGTCCGAGCGGGCATTTGTTCCGCTGGGGCAGCGCCAACCAGTCGAGGGTATCGGCAAGGAACCGAGCGTGGTGATGCATTCTGGGTGAGCCATTTCCGAGCGAATATGAATGAAACGTCATGGCTGACGAGGATGAATAGGATCACGAAGCGACGGAGACTTGTGGAAGAGGGCAACGTTGTAAAGAGTAGGCTTTAAGCTGGAATGCGATCTACATGAGCCCCGGCCGTCCCGTCGTGAGAGGCCGTGTATTATTGTCTTGTTCGGGGTTTGAATGATCATTGTTCTTAACCGAGCTTGCAATACAGAATATTTATTTATTCCACTCTTGCTCCGGAACCCCCTCGCTAACTTTCATATCCGCCCGGGTATTTATCCTTTCTCTCCTTGCCAGTCCGACCTCGTCCATCTCTCGCTGAGCAGTCATGTTCGCCACTCTCTTTTCTCTTGCTCTCATTCTCGCCTTCTTCCAGTCCGTCTTCGCCCAGGGTAATCTTACAATTGTCACACCTGATTTGGTCCAAGTGCGCCCTCATCTCAATCCAGTGCTACTCAGTTTAACTCTTCGCAGTGTCAGCCAACTCAAATCACTTGGACCGATTCCTGCAGCGGTCCCTATATGCTTCTCGTTGTCTCTGCGGATGATATGTGTGGTGACGCCATGTGCGTATGTTTCTGCTTCCTCGGATCTATTACTCATCCATTACAGTGTGGATCTTGGCAACCTAACGACGACCTCCACGTCCTGGACCGTCAACCTCGCTGCCGGTACCCAAGTCGTTCTGTATGTTGCAGACGCGTATGAAGACGACGCCTGGAGCGCAACGGTGTGTTTTTTTTTCCCAGAAAGTATCCTTTGTGTTTTTTTTTAACTTGACTATTTTTATGTCGGACAATAGATGACCGTTGGCGCCAGCAATGATACCTCCTGCTTGGTTGGCGGTTCATCTTCCGCAACTCCTTCGGCTACTTTGTCTACCCCTTCCGGTACCCCTTCTTCGACGCCCTCATCTGTGACTCCATCTGACGCATCCTCCCCTTCCGTCGCTGGGTCTTCCCCTTCCGTCACTGGGTCCTCCCCTTCCGTCGCTGGGTCCTCTCCTTCCGTCACTGGGACTGGGACGGAGTAAGTCCAGTCTTCGCGTCTCGTTTCTATTTTTGATGAAGCAATTACTTTACAGTCTGGCCGCAGCTCCGTCGGCCTCGGCATTCGCTCCTGCCGGTGCTGCCAATGCGGGCACGAACCCCAGCTCTGGCGCCCTTTCCACACGCCCTCTCGGTGCTGTCACCCTTCTTGGTTCTGCTGCGCTGGCTGCCGCTCTGTTTGCTCTTTGAGCGGCCGAAGATACCCGATCATTACTGACTTATCTGGAATAAGGCGGGATACCCCATTTAGAGCATCCTACTATCCTGGTGATAACTCTACTAATTCGTCTCCCTTTACGCGGGGCTGGATCAGATCTCTCGTTTTCATTCTCGCCACGGCTCGTCTTTATGCATGATTTATTACGGTTCTCAACTCTTCAGACCAGATCTGGGGTGGCCGGTGTTGTTTCAACTAGGGGGTTTGCGGATTCCACTTCCACAGGTTTGGGTTGACATGAGCTTTATCTTGTACTCGAGGGTTTCTTGGGCTGGTTGCTTTTGTAGTGGCTCATTCTGCAAATTCTGTCATTTGTAGCACACGTTCAAATCCATGGCATTCAATATTCAAGCGACATGAGTCTCGCGTACGTGGCCGTGCGGGCATTGCATCCTTGATGCGTTGCTACCAACTGAATGTCATGATGCCGTATGATTGATCTTTCATGTATTCTTCTCATCCTTACTCATCGCAGCAACGCATGGGGTAAGCGTGCTCGCACGGGTATGAGAAGCCCTTTCCCATACTCTCCCCTTCAGAAAAGTCGACCACGACGGTGGTACCTTGAACCTCTTTTTTTTTTTTCATCACGTTCACGGCCCATAGGTACGAGTTGAAATAAGGCACGTCGCTCTGGGGTGGATAAAATGACCTCGGACACGGCAAGGAATTGTATGGACGTGTCACGTAAGGAGCACCTTTCTATTCGAACGTGGACATCATGCGCCGCACATGATGGGCCCGGACCAGCAAAAAAGCCCTTTTGGCCCCGCACTGGGTGCGATCAAACGAGGGCGACGGAGAGTGAGATCAGCTGAGCTGTGCGTCGTCGTTTTTATTTTTTATTTTATTTTTTGTTTGTCCATGCACGATGGAGATTTGAACACATGCATGCACGCGTTCAGGGCGACTTTTTTTTTTCCGCCTGCCCGCGGACATGTGCACCCCCGCTTGGACTCGACAGTAGAGGGGGGAGGGTAAAAGATGCTGCACGCGTCGTACAGCAACGCACGCGGGAGTGAGCGAGCGCCCAGGCCAGCTCCCATCGGGGGTCAGACCGTGACGACACGCTCGGCCCCCTCGTCGTCACATCGCAACCGTTTTTTTTTTTTTTCACTCCCTTGCAGTGCCCCCTTCCCTGTTACCATTTTCAAGATGCATCGAGCTGCATATCTTCAGGGCCCGCCCACCAGGGGGACGTGGTCAGCATCGCCATGGTGCGCAGTGGTGCATCCGTTGCTTCGTCGGATACGTTGAATCGCGATGTGTGGCAGCCCGACCAGGGGGGATGTGGGACCCATGGCATGGCGTGACGTGACGCGACATGTCAGTGATGATCATGATCGTTGCGACGCCCAACCACCCGACAGCGCAAGCGGTTCGCGGCAGGGTGGACGCTGGGGGGTTGACAGCGCGTTTGCACACAGCGGCCCGGGTGCTATCTCGGGCCAAATAAAAATAAAAAGTACGCGTTTTTTGCACGCGTTTGGAACGACGGCCGTTCTCTGGTGTGCTGTTGACGTTGTTCCTTCAAACGGGACGCATGCGCCCGGCCCGGGCGATAGGCTCGTCAGGGCCGGAGCCGAAATCAGACGTCACTCTACAGGCGGCATACATGGGTCTGGGTGGCACGCATACCACGCCATCATCATGCGCACTTGGACGGTTCGGCCGGGAGATCTGGCGAGCGGCTTTCTTTCGCTTGCCGCGTGCTGCTTTAATTTGGGAAGGCGGACGGTGAACGCGGCGAGCGAGCACATGACGCATTTCGCGGTACGGCCGATGGGCGGCCGATTCGCGTAGGGCGGGAACGAAGACCCTGCCTCAGTGGGGGAGGAGGGGGGGCGCACCAGGGTCGCGATCGACCCCCGGCGGTCCGACGACATCAAATGCGGCAAAGCGGCGCCACAGAACTTGCCTCACTTGGGGCGGCCAGGACGTTGAGCTTCTGGCATTCACGTCACGCTCTGAAACTTTGGACATGCACAATTGTGAGGTTTGCAAAAAGGGGACAGATTAGCGACGGTGTGATCGTAAAACGGTGATCTTGGGGGTGGATTACAGCAGCGGGGCGGACAGATTTTGAACTGAGATGGCGACGGCGGTCGGCCCATCATGAGAAAATTGGCAGAGGTAATTTACGAGTTCACGGAGAGGGGTTCCTGGTGCCTCAGGAGTCATGTCTTGGTCATGTTTTGGAGCAGGCAGGACGAGAGCGTCCCATCCGTACCGCCCCAGCTCGGGGCGAGTTGACGCCACCGCACAAGGAACTCGGAGGCACTGCTGAGCCGAGGAACCTGGGCGAAATTAGACCAATTGACCGGCTAGCGCACGCATGCGACGTCGAGCACTATCAGGCTACTAAGAAGTTCGCCTTATTGGCGTGTCCAGCTGGATCTGGAGGATATGCGAGATCGACGAGATCGGTCAGGTTCGCAAAAAAAAAGTTGACGCTGGCGACTCTGCGAACGCTCGATCATCATCATCATCCACCATCGCGATGTCCGACGTCGCCTGGCACACCATGTAAGCACGGCCGCTCGACTCGCAGCGCTGGCCGTGTTCATGTCACTCCTAGAACGGTGCGCATCCCGTTTGCGAGCAACAAGCACGCCACGATCGCAAAGCAAGTCATCGATGTCGACGCCGAGCTGCAAAAGGAGACCGTGAGGCGGACGCTGACGGTCGAAGGCGACGAGCTCGTCGCGTCCGTTGCCCTTTACTTCCGGGACATACGTGCGCTCTGACGATGCCCGCAGGACGTTTCAGACCCTGACCATCCGCTTGGCACGCCTCGCGATCAACGGCTTCCTGGAGAACGTCGATCTCGTCGTGCGCACGATAGGAGAATTCGGCGACCAAGCGGACAAAGGGTCGGCGACGAAAGTAGCATAGAGGATACAGCGTATGCAGTTTGATTCGTTCGGTTGTACATCACGTTGGTTGATCGACAGTACTATCTACTTGTCTAATCAACTCGGCTTAGGCCTCTGCAGTCTCTGTCTTCTTTTTCTTCTTATTCTCCCGCAGCGGCTTCGTCAACAGTCCCTTGAGCTCTTCGTCCTCCAGTTCCTTCTCGGTCTTGACTAGCTCTGGTTTGTACCAGTGAGGTGGATGCGTGATCAACAAAGGTCCAGCAGCGAGAAGGGCGATCGTGAAATGGAATGCAGCCACAAATGTGTGGGGAGGCGTGTAACTGATACGGAGGCGTTAGAAAGATGTAGGCTCTGTAGCGTTGTCACCTACACCACTTCGTACGGTTTCACGAGACCATGAGAGACGGCCTCTTGCAGTCCAAGTCGCGCCCGCTTCTCATCCTCCAGGACACGAATATTGATCGGAAAGGCACCAGCCTTTTTCTGCATCTCGGAAAATACAGCACGCGAATTCTTTAGCTTAAGTTGATAAGTGACGGAGCCTTCCTTTTGATAAATAGTCGTTCTCGAGTCTTCCACCCGCGCCTGGAAGCGATGCCATCAAATCCAGATCATTTTCAACGATCGATCGGATGGTCTCTACCTTGCCATCTTCGCCCGTCGAGACC
>JBBPMV010000446.1:0-15983 GCA_038090495.1 Heimioporus retisporus | reverse complement strand
AATCAGCTGCAATCGCAGCCTGGAGTCCACTGTCAGAAACCAATATATTGAGAGGTATCAACTGGTACACACCTGGAGTCCACTGTCAGAAACCAAGGAAGCGAAGACAGTGAACTCCGACTGATAATCTAAGCAGAAAACAGAAGTAAACAATGCGCCACAATAGCGCCACAGTAGAAGAGCTCCTAAACAAGAGGGGCTGATGACAAAGCGCAGCATGCACAATCACATGCACAACACAATCACATGCAATGTCCACAATCACATGCATCCAGAATCACATGCAAGCGGAATCACATGCGACATCCAGGACCTCGGTTTTCACCATGCGACTGTCGTAGCTACCTTGCCAGCCTTGAATCTTGAACGAGGCATGGTATCCCTGAAGCTGCAGTTTCACGATTGGATCGAGTATAAAATCATGCTCTGAAATTTGTTAGTCAAGTAAGTGAAAGTGAGAAAAGAGCATACTTGTCAAGGGGGCACTCGGCCCTGGGTGTGCGGCAATGTCATCTATGTCAACTACCCACGGGCTGGAAGGGGGATCCACGGAATCTTGAGATGGAGTCGGTGGTGGCGTTTTGGTCCTGCTGACTGTGCCTTCAATATGACCACACTGGAAGGCAGCCATAATTTCTGATACTTCACTCAGGCTTAGTACTCTTCCTGCAAGAGTTGCGCTGGCCCCCCTGACCTGGGCGTCAAAACACAGACGCATTAATGAATTAAAATCTTACCTCACTATGACATGGTCTTTGTTGCAGACGACTTGAGGTCTGTTTCCAGGAGCGACCACACAGGTATTTATGTTTTCCCTGAATTGTTCCTTGCCACCCTTTGAACTCCCCTTTAATGATAACAACCTCCTTGCCATGATAACGATGACTCTCGTCGCAGTCCGATAAGGAATGCTTGATGTGATTGTGAGTGAACTTGTAAGTAAATTGGATTGAATGTACCCCAAGACATACCGAGGTAAACACGTCAATCACCTGCAGTGATTTCTCATGCAGGCTAACCTCCTGAACGATACCCTTCCTACCTCTTGAATTGCCGCATACTGCGACCACCACATCCCCTTGCTTTACATTATAGCCTCGTTCTGGAGTAAATGTCAAGCTGACCGGGGGAATGTGCACTGTGACTGATGTTGACAGCATGATGACGCTCCGCGAATGTGTTTTATTGGGTATGCGTAGCTTAAGCATCCCTCAATGACAAGATTCCACCACGCCATATATTGGGGCACCGGCTTTTGAGTGGTAAATGATGGTGTCACCAACCAGAATATTTTTGGTTGAGCCTTCTGGGGTGGGAATGGAAGGTCTGGGGAGTGGGCTGGTCCGGAATGAAGGACTCCAGGAGGTATGGAGGCGCAAGGATCTGAAGATGAACGCGTCGGTGGGGAACATACTGGTGTGTTAGTATTGTCGAGGGATGTTACCTCACAAGTGATTGGGTCAACATCGATGACTGTACCGAACTTGCCTATATTCTGATGATGGATGTTCAGCACATCGCTGTGACTATCAGCAATGACATGCAGGGTGTCCCCGATTGAGATTGATTGCTCCAAATCTGCAAGCGATACTGCAAACTTTTCCGACTCGTCTAATGTCTCAACCATTGCTGAACCAGTTTTGAGATCAATCGAACGAAGCATGCCCCGAGTGTCCGGGTGAGCAGAGTCGTTGGTGACTATTTTGTCGCCAGTCTTCCAAAACAGCTGATTGTGATCCTTCAGAGTGCGATTCATGAAGGTGGGATTGACTTGCAACTGAATATGCCACCACATCTGGTGAGGAGATGGCAGAGTCTCAAGGATGCGGATGTTTTGAGGTGGCAGACGCATCAGTAGGAGTCCGGCGATGTAGGTATGGCAGCTGTATGGATAGGAGTCTTGGCCATGTTGCAACAAATGTTTAAATGGTTGATGTAGTTCGGAAGAGAACATCTTCTGTGCATGGAAGTCGAAAGCAACCCTGTCCCCAGAGTTCTTCAAAGACACCCCCAGCTCCTGGGACGCCACCAAGATGTCAACCTTATCTTCATACAACAAAACGTATCCCAGGTCTCCCTTGTACCTACCACATTTAGTGATAGTCACCATGCAGGACATTGATGGGGGATAGCATCAAATATGTCTGTGGGAAGGACATGTTCCTCGGGAGGAACCCGTATCCAGCTTCGAACACAACCAATGTGAGAAGGAGGGAGTGCTTGGAGGAAGCTGCGTGGATCTGGAGCCCACTGTTGACACGACTGGGAAGGCAAGGTACTGGAGATGCTTGCATCCGCTGCACTTTGTTCCAAGCATTTGCAATATACTCAGTCGAGGACGCTGTAAAGGAGATTAGTGTATTAGTTTAAAAATCAACTGTATGTATGCACCAGGAACAATTCTAATCCACCACATCTTTTCTAAATGAAATTCCCCTTCTCTCATTGATCCTTGGGGGGAACTGGGCTGATCCACCTGCACATTGTTGGGCATCTCTGCTGTTATCCGGGGAGATAAGACAAGTCTGGCTGTGCATTGTTGGATTGGAAGATAGCGATTCTATGCTGATGCTCCTCCATG
Organism: Heimioporus retisporus; assembly: GCA_038090495.1. NCBI lineage: Eukaryota > Fungi > Basidiomycota > Agaricomycetes > Boletales > Boletaceae > Heimioporus > Heimioporus retisporus. The sequence continues at coordinate 13,402 of JBBPMV010000446.1, read as the reverse complement.
GAAATGGAGGTAAAGGCAGCTTCGTGTTTGTCCAAGTCAGGCTCGTGTGCCAAAGTTGACACCAGGTTCTCCCAGTATCCGATTCTTGCATGCTTGTCATAGTTGGCATCGATTAATTCAATGAGCTGCTCGAAGTTGCCATCAGGGCCACCGCTAGTCCACTCGTGGATGGACTCCCATACCTCTTCGTCAACTTGATGAGCAGACCTGTCTTTGTCTTGTATGATACGGGCATATCTCCGTGCAATGCCGTCAACGATTTCATCAAACCTCGAAGTAGCCTTGGGGGCAGACCACACCAGTGACCAAGAGGTGGATCCAGATGGTTCCCCATCGCCATCAGGGGTAATAAACTCATCTGAGAACCAAAATGGGTATTCAAAGTTGAAAGGTCAAGAGTTACTTACCACTCTCATCGGGAATAGAGTTGTCACTGTTGTCGTCATCATCGCTGACCTGGGCTTCTAAATCCACATAGCGAGAAACCTAAACACACTCATATGAATCATAGAGTACACACCAAAATACAGTGACTACCTTGGAACGTTTACATGCCGATGAGTCCCACATCGAATTCCTCTGACGTTTATTTGATGATTCTATTGAAATAAGTGATCACAAAATTCCGCGAGAATGCTTGAACTCACCTGGAACTAAAGAAGAAAATGAGAGCTCACAACTTTTCATTGCAGCTTCCACCGCTGCTGCAGCCCCAAGCACATCATCTTCTTCTTGGAAGCCCTTGAGAGTCCTCAGTAAGGGTTTCCACGTGTCATAATTGTATGAGCTGAGGCCCCGAAGAGCCATGTCTAGTGCAGGGATTTCAATTTTGCCACACACAAAGTCCATGACATGTTTCCATGCATCCACGTGGTCCATCAAAACGCATGTGTTGGAGCCTAGAAAGTGGATGAGTGAGTAGCTAGCTGGTTGGATGAATAACACTACGCACTGATAGAGGTGTCGTTAACGTTCATGGCGGACATCCTACACATACTGATCAGCTTGGAATGGCGGTCGGCAGGCAAATCAATTCACTCACGGTGTACTACACGTTTACAATTTACTATGTGCTTACAATGTACTACGTGCTTGTATTAAGTGGATTGGGAAGAAGTTGCAGTCACACTCGACGTGCCAATTTGTAGTGACAGCCAACCTGTGAATAATTTACCATATTTGGAAAGAGCTGCCAAACCACCTATCCATGGTTATAAGCAAACAATGGTTGACCACAAAAAGGGCACAATACCACTGCACTAGTGGGTAATTAACCCACTTCCACAAAGGATCCAGTTGAAACACGATCAATAACCATGTATATACATACTATTGTGAGGAAAACGCAAAAGTAATATCATACAGCTTCACTAGCCATTTGATCAAGACTAAAATTGACAAATACTGAGACTGAGTTGGGCATACCGTTGTGATCCTCACTGCTTGGCTTCAAACGACGGCCAAAGTCTTGTACCAAAACAGATACATCTTCGGGTAGGGATGATGGGAGATACCTCATGAAGAGGTTCATGAGGATGCAAATTACCACAAATAAAAGTGCTTGTTTGAGAGTACTGGTGCGCATATCAGATGTCACTTGCGGTACACGGGTTTGCTGTAGATACCTAAGAGAATCACCCAAGAGAAAATGTAGCGATAACTCACCTCCGTCTTGCACTGCCGCCAGACCTTCACACTACTGTGTCCGTCCAAAGCGCTTCCCGTCACAAAAATACACTCATTAGCCCCCTCATATGTCTAAAGAAAATAAACCTGATGAAGAAAAAGAAATGGAGTGATCTTACAGTGATGGCAGTAACAAGATCACTGGCTGCGACCAATGCACATCAGCAGAAGAACAAAACTATTAAAATTATTTACCATTTCCATAATCTAATTTCTCTTTGAATATACTGGTTTGCAACTCAAAGACTCAAGCAAACCCATCATCTCCACCTACGATCACCAACCCCTCTTCATTGGCAACTAAGCTTTGAAAGGGCACATTGAGGAGAATCATGTGATGGTAATTTTGAGCCTGGTGCATAGTAGGGAGTATATACCTGTCAACACCATCACGCAAGTTGGAAACCAGAACTTGCTGTCCATCCAAATACATGCTACCACTATACACAGATCATAAGCTTCATGGAGTGATATACAACAGAGGCTTACATGCAGCTATTAACCTCTTTCTTCCACTTCAGCTGCCAAGGGTTGATGCAGTAGCAATATCTACATTGAAATGGTGGTTGTGAGTAAAAGGTTAGCAAGAGAAATAAAAGTGTAGCATACATTAAACCACTTTCGAGACAGGAGATGACTACACTTGAACCTTCATCATAAAAATGTACAGATTGGGTAATGTAGGGTTGCTTGTCAAAATCGACGGACAGTGAAACAAATGATTCTGGTGATATTGTGAAGCAAGGCAATAATTTACTTCTGGGACTCACTGGCTTCCGAACTAATCTTCCATATCTTAAGTTTACTGTTACCAATGCTAGCCAGATGGCTATGGACAGGATCCCATGCAATTGATTCAATAGCACCTTTGTGTACAATGGTAATTGATAGAAATGTAAAGAGGGGCTGATATCCAACGTGTTTGTACAGATGAATATTACCATCTGATGTGCCAAAAATGAAGCCACTTTCTTCCCCATCAGAGAGCCTGATCCAAGCAAGACAGGATATATAGCCCACAGAAGGTAGGCATATCTCCTGAATCATTTCTCCAGTGCCAAGATTCCATACCACAACGTGGCTGTCATTCCCTATAAAAGCTCTTGTAAAGAAATACACATGCAGGAAAAATGACCATACCTCCACTCAGAAGCATGGATCCCTGAGGACTAACTGCAAGGGCATTGACGGCCTTAATGTGATGTGTTAAAGTGAAATGCAAGTACTAAAGGTACTTGCGTTGGGTAGCCATTGAAGTGTAGGAATATCGCGGGACAACACTACTAATATAAGTATCAATCACGAACAATTAAGCGAACGAAACGGGGGGACACACATTGTTGAGGGATTGTGAGCAGGATTGCTATGACAACATGGATACCGTCATACCCTAACAATAAAATAGGTATGGTACTACAATACATTTCACTATTTAAACGCCCATCATTGGTACAATGTTCAGTTCATTCACCATAGAAACAGTACTACCCAACATTGCTCACCCCTGACCCAACTGGTTCTTCAAAAATAATCTTAGGAAATCTGATACTACCTAGTTACTTTTGTATTGATCCAGTAAGGGATATCTTTCCCTCACCTGCGCGAACCTTAGGGTGATCTGAAGTAAGGTAGAAGATGCCAACCTTGCTAAACATGAGCTCGAGCTGACTTGTCATTTGTCTACCCCACAGTTTACCAATAATCAAATGCTTCTGAGCAAGTTGATCGATAAACAACTATAATAAGACCGATTGATCAGATGGCGAGTGGACAGAGGATTCCTCGACTTACGTGCATCTTGTTATAGTCAGCGACAGACCATCCAAGTGTGTCCTGGAGATTGTAACTGCCATGATTGAGCCTGGAAACCTCACTGTGGGGCTTTGGAATTAACACTTTTCCCAGGGATGTATTCACTTGCAGATGGGCTTCAGCTGGCTGCGGTTGACCGGTAACATCATCAGGGGGAAAAACCTTGTGCTGAGTGAGTGGAGACGGAGAGGTTGTGCATTTGGGGGGGAAAACTGACTGACAAACAAGGGGGGGGAAATAACAATGATAGTGCCAATGAAGGGGCTTAGCTTTGGGCATGGTATGCAGAATTCACTATCTCAACAAGAGGTTTATGTAGTTGACCTGTAGAACAGAAATGGGTATTGAAGTCGATCATAGTTGTATCCGTGAATGTACTCTCTTGTATTATTATTTCTTCAAGGACTACATAGCTGTTGTATTCTAATTCTCTGTTGTTGCATTGTAGTATCCTAGTAGTGGTGTAGAGGCAAGAGCAGGAAAAAGTAACGTGAGAAAAATCCGGTCTGAAATAGTGACGGCCGATTTCAATCTCAGATAAGTCTGCCAGACTTACCTCAGATAATCATTGTACCTATTTTGGGACGTTACATTGTATCCAGCACTACCACTTGTAATACACTTTCGGAAGTTCACTACCCCCTTGTATATACATGTACATATCGACGATCTTTTGGTGGCAATACAAATCATTTGGGAGGATTGGTGTCTGCAATGGTGTCTTTCCATTCTCCTGGCATGCAGTAATTTTCAAAGTCTGCAAAAAATGTTATAAACAGTGTATCTTTATGAGCAGAATGAACCATGTGAGGACACCGGGTTGGCTCCAAGAGGAATGGCTTTGAGACCCATGCACATGGCATGACACACCATGTGGAGCAGAGTATACATGCGTCCCTAATAACTAAGGATCAAGCAGATAGGATACTGATGATGACTGCACTCACCATCTCTGATACATTTCCAGTGACTTCTGTAGGCTGAGGCTCATCCATGAAAACATCTTCATCATTTTCAGCACAGGGGGGACACCCTGCTGCTTCCTTTAACGTGGCTTTTATTGCTTCCTCTACATGATGGTCAATGTGATTGCAAAATGCAATCTCAAGCTTTTTGAGCTCTTCGGTCAACATTTGAGTGGCATGGACGACACTTTTGATTGTCTTCCAAAAGTCTGGATGAGTATGACGTCAAGAAGTGGGGGGACCCACGAAGGTAAAGGAGGGCAACTCAAACTGGTCATAGGAACGAGCTGTGAAGGGTGGTGCAGATAGATTTATTGGTGGTAAAAGGAGAGTAGACACGTGCAAAGTGGCTGGAGGGCAATGATAGGGCTGGTAGCGAATGTCAGAACGGGGAGTTACTAACATGGTTATGCATCAAATGATGGAATGGCATGCCTTATATTAACAAACACCCACCAGGAGGCTATTGGAAACAATCAGTATTGGTGCACTGGAAATTCAATTATCATTGAGTATTGTCATCGCCCTAGGTTGCACAAGGGACACACCAATTTCACGATTGTAAATGGATGCGGCTACTGATTATTGTGTTGTAGCGACTACAATCATGAATCAATTGATTGGGCAGACTGATGACTTCACATACTTGATTGATACCAGTGACTAATACATATACATTTCAACTTAGAGTAGTAAAACAAAGACTTCAGTAAGGTAAGATGAAAAGTGGAAAAGAAGAACCGTGCGAAGATTCTGTTCATAAACAGTGATCAGTGATTTCAAAGTCAGTTTAGAAGTGCAAGGAGCCCATGTGCTCGCTGGGTTTAAAATTACTCGTCACTGTTTATGATCAAACTTTTCACATGCTTTCTCTTTTCCACTTTTCATCTAAGACTTTCTACTATTGTACTACACAACATGTATGTATTAGGGTATTAGTATTATTCAACCAACCTCAATAGATAATAGACCACATTCAACACGATGGGTATTGCAACAACAACAGTCAGTATATGTACCTGCAATATACCTCTAGTAGTGGGATTGAACTTTGTTAAGTTATAGATTGGTCATGGGTTGCAACTGCAACTCACAATTACAAGTTTAATGTACTTCTACACAAAAGAAAAAAAAAGAGATATCAGCCATAGATGACTTGGTGCAGTTTTTTTTTCATGATTGTATCCATCTGCTCATTCCCCCTGCAAGGTGTTGTCTTCAAATCTTATTATCTTTGGTATGCCATCGCCAGGGGTAATTGCCATTCTCAGCTCATTATTATCACAGCTACTCAGTTCACCATGCGTTATCTCATCGGCTACATAATGTACAGCCAGCATAGGTGATCATCATGAGTCTCAACTCACTCGCTGACTGCTTGCCTTGGGCACCACCATACATTCATTAAATTTCAATAATCACCAAAGTCAGCCCACTCTCATTGTATTCGCAGCATTAAAAGGATTAGAGCAATCACATCCATTCATACCAAACCCCTTGAGCAAACAAGACCATGGGAAACTCATCTAGTAGCATGTTCTATACTCAATGTCTTCTGAAAGTGAGTAATATCCCAACTACCCATGGATGCCTCATTCACTAATATACATCAGGCATTGGAATTTATTGTAACTCTGCCACACTCCAGGTCTCCCCCTCTCAACAAGAGTTATAACACCGCGATTTCCTCCATTGCTTCCTTGGATGTGCCCCTGACCACTCTTGTACAGAATGGAATGCTCTCTTGTGATGTTCCACCTGGACCCCCTTTTTCAAAGCACCCGTTACCAGCTCTCGTCGCTCCTCGTTCGCCTTTCAAAAGTCCAACAGAACTCAAGTGCAAGCAAGACACCGACAGTATTACTGAATCTCCCTTACCCAAATGATGCCTATTGTCCCGTTCTCTGTCTGCAGTCGTTGTTCCGCCTCAATTACCACCCACTCCTATCTCTATGAGGGAAGATGATCAGTTCCAATTACCACACCGCTGCCACTTAGCCCGCTTTGTCTCTATAGTTATCCCTTCAACCATTCTCGATCCCCCCTCCCTCAAGCGGAAGCAAAGCGAGTTCATGGAACTGTTCCCCTCCAAGCGTTTTTGCCCTGGATCTCATGTGGATTTGTCTGCTTCCCATCAAATTAGATCCAACGTAAGTCATATATTTTTTTCAATACCCTTCTGACATGCTTGCCCAGACTCAAACAAGCATCTTATTACTCCCCAATGACCTCCTTTACTGTATTATTGAACTTCTCCATGTGGATGATCTGAAAATATGCTCTCAAGTCTCGATTCTTTTCAGGGAGATCTCAGGTCTGTATTTCCTTGGAGCCAGCAGGTTCAAACTGGCTGAGTACTGGCTTGCAGTCCAAGAGTCGCATCTCCACGCCCTTCTGGTTTGGAGGCACCTTAAGTCATTTGTTCCACCAAAAAATGTCTTTTTCCACACCAGGAATGACTCCCACCTGCATGCAGCAGATATTTTTGTGTGCACTCCAGGAGTTGGCCGTGGGCTCTGTTGCTTCCTATCATGTGAATCGGAATCCATACCAACCGCTTCAATTGCAAGGCTCATGCAGAATATGGTAGCATCACAATGTTACCATGTCTCACTCACTGGTCCTTTGTCCCCTCCCACATTTCCCATTATGTTTCCCAAGAGCATCACTATCCTACCTTTCTCGAGTCATCTTGAGACATTTTGGGCTGACACTCCCCTTGCTTTCCTCCCTGGCATGATCTCACTGACAATCGTGGTACTACAGCAATCTCCAATCAAACACCTGTCTCTTCAAAAAACAAGCCTCAGTCCCGCCCTGTGGGACAAGCTACTTTCCTCAATAAAACTCCCCCTGTTAGTCAACCTTGATTTGGATCTCGAGTGTCTGCTCAAAACAATCCTGGCCTTCCTACGCAACCATCCCTCTATTTCCCATTTCAATGTCTTCCCCCATGGAGATGTGACATACAGGTATACCAGAAGACATGTCATCGATCTACTGAACTTGCTTCATCTTGGCACCCCCCCGGAAAACATCACCACAATCACAAAGGTTATTCAGGACACCAGGTCTGTGGAGTCACTGTCTATCCACTTCTCAGAGTCGACTTCCCCCCAAGTGTTTATTTCCATGGTGCTGGACGGTACTTGCCCATTCCCAAACCTTCATCGCCTGAAAATCATTCTTCCATGCGCCATCTCCCATGAAAAGTTCGAGTTTTCCGATCATGAAAAATGTATATGCTGTGTCTGATACCTTGAAATTGCTCGCGATTTCTTCCCTGATGAAGAAAGTACTTCCTGTGCTAGCCAAATTGTAAGTGTTGTCAATAATTCCTTTTGACTGATGCCAACGATTTTTTCAGCCACTGTGTGGGACATGGCTACAGGCCTTTCCTACAGTACTGAGCGTGTGGCTGCCACCAAGCTTATTTGAGCATGATAAGGATGGTGAAGTGTTGCACGAAAGGTTTTTAGGCCATGCGGCTCTCCAAACATCAATCTGTATTGAGGTATCTTGTTTCTGATGAAATTTATATTGTATCTTTACATTTCTTGTACTATTAGTTATTTGTTACACTTGTACAGTTATGGTGAAGCCACTGAACCACTTTGTATGTGGAGCTTAAAAATATGAGAGCCACTCTAAGTGCGGAGTATTATTTCTGAGTTTAAATCGCCCATCACTATTTATGTCCCAGTTTTTCCCACAGTAACTCTTTTCCCTTCTTCATCATCAATTGCACTAGTAGTAACACACTTCAAAGTAACACACTTCAATATGCATTGATCCACTTGTACTAGTTACTCTAATAGTACCTTGGAGTGTAACATATAGTAGTTGGTAGGAGTTTGCACCCAGAACTTAATAGTGTGTCTCAATCAACATCCATAGATATGAAATTGTCCTTTGCCCCTTCGAAGGCCTAGTGAAGATGTAAGTTGGATTAACTTTGGCTGAGCAATGACTTACCCTATCCAAGGCCTTCATTACTTGTATTCCATGAACCCACATCATACTTATTGCATGACAAATGCTTCCCTGCTGGAGAGGGACAATTTTCAAGCAATTTGCATATTCATCACGCCACAAACTGGCACTGAAGTCGCAATATGCATGGAACGGGTCTTCTATTCCCTTTGGTATAGGTAGGTTTCTGTGAGTCGCTATGAAGTATTCTTCAGCTCCATTTGCTGATGCGACTCCAAAGATATATTCGATCTTTGCGGGAAAAGGTATCCCTTTGTTTTTTGAGAAGATGTAGCAATCTGTACATGATGCCTTGCATGTCGCAAATTGTACACCAGATAACCAATAGCGCTTGTAGGTTTTGATCATATTTTCTGGACAGTTGATTCCTCCAGTCAGCAAGATACTAGCTGCCTCTGCGGACGTCAAAGTCGTTTCACCATTGTCATCGGTTGGTGAGTGATTGCCCATCATGCCTTGAAGGAAGCTGATATCTGCCTTGAATGAGTCATCACCCCGTGTAGATCTGCATTTTTGCAGAATCGCTGCAGTGTGTTGAACAACAGTAGTGGCGTCCGGATGCTGAAGAACGGCTTTGACTTTTGCACCAGCGCAAAATGTCAAGAGCATCGTCTCTTCCAGCTCGCCTTTCATTTGGTAAGTTTCACCAAAGATCAGAATGAATGATTATTCTTACCTATCTTGTTATTCGTCATAGTCTTCTGCAATGCTCTGATGATCTGCTCGAATGGAAACATCCACCATCCATGCATTGGACCGTACCTAAGGAGATATTCATGGATATGTAATGCGACATGATGATTTGGCCTCCAGGTGAGATCGGGGAAGATTTCCTTGATGGATTCGAGGTAGGCATGCATGTATCTTGCGTATTGCTGTGCATGCCTTTCAGACGTTATGTGAGATGTTCCCCACCTTACTACCATCACCAAGAGCATGGTACTCTCCACCAACTTTTTTCTTTGACCCCATCGCCCGTCGTCACAATCAATCTGACCCCACATTTTGTAGATGATGACAGGCAGATCAAACTCGATGGCTGACCACCATTGCTCTGCCTTCAACTTTCCCTGCTCAGCATCACTAATTCTGGCTGGAGGACCTCGATGCCATGATGGCCTAGTTATTGTTCCTAAGCAACTTTGAATCTCATTGATCTCATTGTTGGTCAAGGGTTCATATGATTTTCTTTTCGTGCTATTGATTTGTTCCCCTTGACACTGTTCTATCAGGTCTTCACCGAGGATCATGTGGTTCGTCCCAATATCACCATCAATCTCCACTGATATGGAATGGGTTGACTACATATTCAGAGACTTTCTAGTATTAGTCTATTGGCATATACATTGGTGATCGGAGGTTTACCAGTAGTGCCAGTAGTGTGTCAATCATTTGTTTCTTCATAGGATGCTTCCGAGAACCTGATAAATCGCTTGTACCATCTCTTTCTTCCAGAAGCTTGAAAAGAACAGGGGCTGTCAGGTGCTTCAATGCAAGTGCCATTGAAGTCTTTTGCAAAATCATTTTCCCATGTTCCAGTTCTGCAAGGCTAGGTGGTTTGAACACTGGCGCTTGCAATCTGCATAAGTTTGCATTTTCAGGCTTGTCAATAATGGTAAGGTTTCTAAATTGAAATTGCACCAGACCAAGGAAGAGGTTGTGCATCCCATCAATAGCAAGGAAGCGGACAGGGTCCCAGTATGGTAGGCGAAGCAGCTTGGACCAACGAATCCCTGTTTCCCTGAAGATCTTGTCATGGTCTTTCTTTGTTTCTGCATCTCTCCATCTGGTGGCAGCCTTGCATATTTCTCCGTGGGTTTGAGGTTCCCAACTATTCACATTGAAGTTACTGATTTCTGATTTCTGTAGCTTACACAGACTACAAAGGTGGTGTGATGTTGGGGCTGCAAATCCCCCAACTTTATGAGCGGCAGGCAAGTCATGGACTGCCAAAGCTATAACAGATCATACCAGATGTCTGGTTGTATGGAGAGCTGTCCTTGTGAACCAAGTTCCAGTCTCCCAGGCAACCAGGAAAAAATCGACCAGTGGTCTGACAAAGTGGTTTATCTCGCCGAGTGATTGTTCTCTTGGTCCAGGGATGATGCCTACAAGGTAGATGTTTTCTGATTTGTACCGCAGGCTTGGGGGGAGATTAAGAATGCTCATTGTGATCGAACCCACAGATTTCCTTTTCCCAGCAATTTTGTTCCTGAGAGGGTTGAACCAGTCGATGGAGAGGCTCCACACAAGACAGAGATCACTCCTTTTCAACCCATCCATGAAAACCTTGCCATCTGGCCCTTCGATCTTGGTGATTCCTGTCCCATCTTTGATATCCCAGAGCTTTTCCTTCTCATTCAGCAGCGTCCTGCACTCCAAGGCTTGCTCTATTCCTGGGCAACTCAATAGTCCTGATAGAAAATCCCCATAGTCCTGAACCACAAACGGCTTTATGGGTTTACTGACTCTGGTTCTGCCATGTTTCATTACCCTCATGAGCAAGTGACTGCAAGGTTTCCCACTGCGATACCACTGGAAAGTACAACGTTCCAGGTAGGTACCTTGTTTCCCTTTTTTTGCAGAAGGGGGGTACATGTAGCAACATCGAGGGCATGTTGCATATGTGTGAGTCAATGGATTGAGCCCGAACTTCTTGCGAACTGTACAGATGTCACCAGGGAGGTAAACCTCAGCTGAACCTTCAGACTGGATGCTGTCACTGAGGGTGACGGTTAACAAGAGGTTTAATAGACCAAGCAGGACATTGGACCAAGAACATGTCACATGGCTGAATATGTTGAAGACAACTGCAATTAACATAGGCAACAGTATCGCTGGATTGGTGTTGTGTAAACCTAGGTGAAATTTATGCTCTATTTTTGCTGAGTAACTGAGCATGCTGATTGTATTTATGGACTTACAGGACAATTTCCGCTGCATGACTTTTTTGATAAGCATCCTCCAGACTCCGCTCTTTCAATGTTGCCATGATGCTCATCAAGGCTTCTTGGATGCGACCTAGGTTTTTCTGTAACTCATAATGAAGTATTTGATTCATCTCATCACCCTTGGTGTCTAGGTTTTCAATCTTCGCCCTGTTCCTCACCAGCCAAAGTAATTCATCATCTAGGGCCCATAGGACCATTTCCTGTTCCCCCTGTTCCCCTAATTTATCCACAAGCACAGAGACTTCCTTTGCATGTTCATGCAACTCGTGGTCAATCAGAGCAAAAGTTGAAAATGTGTCATCCAGAATCTATAGTGGTGATTGTAGTGGTGGTAGTGCAGGGTCCATCAGTGAGTCATTGAGTCAAGGCACCCTATTGTCATTAATAAATTCAGGGGTTGTACTATCATCATTAGCATTGTCTTCAAGGGTTAACCTGAGAACTGTTACGCTTGGTCCGGGTAGGAACGAGCATAGGCTCAAAGAACTGAAACGTAGGGTCAAGGGTTCAAGGTGACGATGAAGAACTTGCCACTAGGGTCAAGAGTTCTGCCTGCTAGGATGTATAGCAGGTGGTTTCGAGTGTAAGTCTGCCTACCAAAGGGGTAGCAGCGAGTTTTTGATGAGAGGAACAAAGGGGAACGAGGTAAGATTGAGCAGAACTAAGCTAGGGTACAAAGGATGAAGTACTTAGGCTTATATACTGCACAATGGAAGGTCATAGAAGGTTATGGAACAACTATGACTAAGCGAAGAATGTTCAAAAGGAAAAAGAAGTGAAGATAACAAGATAAGGGTGTGCGACGAGCATGTTGTATGTTCTAGAGCACTCTATCGAAGTAGACGCATCAGGTTAAGCCAATGATGACAAACACACATGACAAAGGAAAAAGAATAGGGGTGAATCATAACAAGAACGACCCAAGAAAGATCTTCAATTTCCTGTGGATTGTTCGTCACACCATGTCTGCTCACATCAAAATTTTCAACGTACCTTTGGTGTCTCCTCGAGTGTGATCTTAGACATTGCCTTGCAAAGGCCCCTCTAAGGAGTTAAAAATAAGTGGATGAATCACCAGCATGGGCGGTTTTACCTGGTCAATCCAGTGTTGAGCACAAGTGTTTCGCTCGTGTGTTCATTTCTCATCCTTGCTAATATCCCTACCCTTCTCTCCACAGGTACTGCAAACACACAAGACCATAGCGGAGGAAAAGGAATATAGTGATCGTGAGATGCTTTCACCCTCGAGCCTTAGATTCCAACCTAATATTATATTGATACAGGTGTGATACATTGAGTGATTCAATACAAGACAAAGTACAACACCAAAGTACAAAGGTATAAGTGGCTAAAGGTACGAGTAGCAAACTCGATGCCCTGACAATGGTTATGACTACTTGTACTATAAGCAGCTAAAGGTACACTACATAGTCATTATTCAACACCTTTTATTCAATGCCTTGACAACAGTTACTACTAGGTAGCAATTGTGCTCCCTCTATGATTACGTATGGAACAATACAATAAATTCTTACATTTATTAACTCAAGGATTGCAAGCCATACCCCAACATCTATCTTCCATATGGCCATCATGGTAAGTGTAGATGGGTTGATCATAGGACACTGAACTGATGGACGCGATGCTAGAGTATGACTCCCCATGATCTTGCCATAGATCAGCAATCTCCTTCAGTTTTGGTATGCGGATGGTATTAGGCATGCACATGCACTATTCTAACCCCCTACAGGTGGAAAAGTGGGTGATGAAACTCCTGAAAGAGATCTGTAGCTTCTTTTTTGCAATTGCCCTCCTGGGCTTGGCTTGTTCGTTGGCGGGGTGGGGTATGAGAACGATTATTCAGCCCTTTGTCAATGTGTTTTTATTTTTCGTTACCCCCCCCCCCCCCCCCCCCCCCCCCCCCCCCCCCCCCCCCCCCCCGTTCTTTTGTTCCTCCCGCCCCCCCCCCCCCCCCCCCCCCCCCCCCCCCCCCTC
>JBBPMV010000444.1:0-15999 GCA_038090495.1 Heimioporus retisporus | reverse complement strand
TTGATTGGTTCTGTACTCTTGCATTCGTGGCGTACGGATGTCTTGTTGGTGGGCGGTTTCTCTTCTTGCGCACGCGCGACGCAGATAAACTGTCTTGCAAGCTCTATAGTGTATGTGGTTGCGGGACCCATCTTCTTGGCCAGGTTAGCTGACGACGCTTTGCAGATCTGGTTCTCCTTGCATCATTTGCTACCCGGGTACTGGAATTATTTCCATCGTGGAGAAGAGATCAGAGGCGGGGAAATTCTTCACAAAATATGGGGCAAATTTGCTGGTACATTTCTTTAGAGGTGATTTGGGGACTCGGACGAAAACTAGTAATGCATCAACCTGATGTCGCGACATCAGAATGGGTCGATTTTAATGTGAACGAGAGACATGCTACATGTAAAATTATTACTTTCATATTCTTTTGAGTCATATCATGCGACAAAACATATTCCTCTTCTTCAAGCTCGTGGAGGTTTTGACGTGCATTTGCCGAGGATCAAATCAAATCAAGTGTTGTGACTCGGAGGCTTCGGATTACTATAAAACAATACAGATCTCACACCAAGGTTATGAACTTCGGTTTAGAGTTCTCACCAAGTTTGCCGTTACTGTATAATCTTTTTATCTCGAAGTTGAACGAGCCATCGGCAGTCGCGGAGACCACATTCTAGTGACTAATGACCGCCGTCACGGTGGCCCGGAACCACTTCAAAGGACTTGTGATCGGATCGCCCTGCTGACAACTACTCCGAGACAGTAGGGTCGGACACTGAACCAAGGAACGTAGTTGACCCTGATTGAGTCAAGGCGTCAAGCGGCTCCATCATAGCCCAGGCGATAGAGCAAGCGCCGTATGTTGACCTCCTGTATCTACGTTCCGTAAGTACGCGCTTATCAATGCAACTTGCACGCAAAAACGAGGTATTGTATCCATCCGCACCCAGTCCAGCAATGAGGGAGTAATTTCCGTCGTGAACGTGCTTGATGAATGAATCCTTGATTTCCTCTTCGCCAAGGTAAGCGATGGTCCTGGCTGTCGAGTCAGAAGTGCGGCTTTTGTACTACAAGGCCAGCATGCTCAAAATGAATCAAGGGGTCCGCAAACGGAGGAGGTTCGCCGGATTCGGCAGTAGCGCGATTGGGGTTGCCTTGAAAGCGCCTTGTCTCAGTAAAATGCGTTGCCTCATGGTGGTGGTTTCAAGACAGCGCGGTATACCGGAACACTCTTCCTATAAAACTTACTGATGACTTAGTCTCGGCTCTCGCTCATCTGAAAAGGTTGTCGCCAAATGCCCATGCAAACACAGCCTACTTCAGAAAACTCTGGGCCTATTGAGGCGGTCTCCTGGAAGAGAGGACTTCAAGAAGCTGTGGCACTAACTGAGCCTTCTGCCCACCGAAATAGTGAGGGCGTGCCGACGTGCCGCGCACGGATCGAGGTCGGAACAGAGTATGGTTAGGTCGTCCGGCTTTCCGTATAGCCGCTAAACCAACGAAATGTTAATAATCATGTGCCCGAAATGGTCTGGTTGTCCCACACACTGTGCCACACACGCCTGTCAATCGTTTGTCGCTAACGAATTATCACTCGTCAGAGGCTGCGCTGACATAGAATCTCTGAGGTTTGTCTAAGGATATTGTTGGTATATGCCCGAATACCACTGAGAGACCCTACACTAGTCTCGGCTATGCCTCAGTGGAACCTTTAGCAGGGTTAACCGTGTGGTCAGGTGGTAAGCCTGAGACTTTTTTTTAAACCGGCGAACGGCAAGAGCGCTCAGCGGATGGCGGCCCAACAGTGCGGAGCGAACGTTCCAGCTGACTGCTGTGTGGGTGTGGTAACCACCTTTTCGATTTACTTACTCAAAGTAGCACTGCCAACCCGGACTCGGCCATCATCGATGTCATCGGCCAAGCTTGATATCGGCTACCCGGTGGCTCGTCCAGCCACTCGCGGTAAGCTTACGGATGCAAGATCATCTATCGAAATAGTCCGACAACGTCCCCTGAGCCTCCAATTGAAATATTTGGTCCGGTACGCACGAAACGCCGTCGAATTCTGTTATCAACGTTCCCTACACAGCTCCCCCGTAAGCGCTCCTTATACCGTCGGACTTCCTTCCTTATTCTCGCAGGCGCCGAGGACATGAAGAGGCTCCTGTGATTTTATCCAGCGGTTCGCTTCCACGAAATGATTCCCGGTTAAGACCATGGGCGATACACATATTCCCATGAAATATATAAGCACCTCAGGTGTCTGGGCTTGGAGGACCAGAGAACCTCGGCCAACTGTTCCTAGAGCACCATGACTGTTCAACGCTCACCTATCTCCTCCTTGACCGATCTTGGATACCACCTTTACACCATCTTTTTGTTCACGAAAAATGACTTCCTGACTGCCATCATTCCTGTGGTAGGCACTTCCCCTCTATGCATATTTTTGCTCACCTCACGATTTATTAGACGTTGTTTGCATTCGCCTCTGCACCGCTGTGTAGCCCCTACCATGTGCCGACTACAATCTTTTGGGTTTGGCTTCATATTCTGCAGTTCGACATTGCCAACCAGATCAAGGCCCCCGAGGAAGACAAATTGAACAAACCGTCGAGGCCACTTCCTGCAGGCAGAATCAGTTTGAGAAATGCAACGATCCTTCGGTGGATCGTTGCCCCACTATGCCTGGCGTACTCCTCGCTCTTCAGCACCCAGTTGGTGTTTGCCAGTCTTGAGATGCAGATGTTCACGTTTTGGTACAACGAACTTGATGGTGACAAAAACTGGCTGTCGAAGAACGTCATTCTCGCCATCATGTACGGTTGTATGGAACTGGGAGGGACACTCAGCGCAAGTAGGCCGGCCTTTTTTTCGCACTACATCTCCCTTCTCACGAGTCAAACGTGAAATAGGTTGTGATGTCACTCGGGTCAGTGAAACCGGAAAACTCGCGGTTCAGTTGACCATCGCCGTCTTTACCTCCACCGTCCACTGCCAAGACTTTAAAGATGTCGAAGGGGACCGTGTCACCGGTCGTTGCACTGTTCCAATCATGTTCCCGATCGCCTCCCGCCTCGTCGTCGGATTAGGCCTCCCTATCTGGTCATTCATCCTTTGCTGTATCTGGGACATTGATTGGTTCTGTACCCTGGCGTTCTTCGCTTATGGATGCTTCGTCGGCGGGCGGTTCCTGTTCTTGCAGACGCGCGACGCGGACAAACGGTCGTGCAAGTACTACAGCGTAAGTAGGCGTCAGGGCCTCGCTTACGCCATGCTGACGGAATCCTAAAGATATGGTTCTCGCTGCATCACTTGTTGCCCGGATACTGGAATTATTTCCATGACAGCAATGAGATGCGAGGGGGGGAGATAGTTCAAAAGGTTTGGGACCTGTTTTCGGGCACATCCATTTTAAACGTGTTGTGAAATGAGCGATACCGCGCGTTGTTTCCGCCCGAACGTCTAACTAGAGGGTTTCTTATTTCTGTACTTCGTTTCAACTGTACTCTTTCTTGAACACACACTTCGACTCTCGCAATGCTAAAAGATTAACGAACATTGGCCTTGTCCCAGTGCAAAATACCAACTTGGAATGTCCCGAGACTAGAGATCGAATAGCTTCACCTTCACTATATCAGTGATTTCGAAGCCCACCCCTGAGGGCATACTCATATCGGCACTGTGGGAAGTAAAATCATTTATAATCAGTGACAGTGACACTGACCATGCCAAAATCAGCGCCACTGTCACTGATTTCGTGGTCACATCTTTTCAGTGACAGGTGCGTGACACTAGAATTCAGTGCCCGTCATGCCGTCGCTGATTTTCAGTGCTCCTGGCAATGACACTGATTTTCAGTGCCGCCTCAAAATACCTCAAAAGACCGATCCTCGTACACTTGGATAATGGGAATCTGGTCCTGATGGATCTCTACCACCTGAGGCTCAGCGGCAGCGGTGGTGGGGCCTCTAGTGTTATGCCGGCCCAGCTTCGTTCCTCCTCGACTCGTTCGTGCGCAACGGCCTCAACCCCCGCGCATCTCAAAGCCTTTAAAAAAAGCTCTGCCCGGTCCAGAAGCCGGTACAATACGTCCTTGATCCGTCGCTCATTACACCCCTTCTGCTATGACCTAGCTACCTACACACTCGATGACACTCCGGCTTACGGTACAAAACAAGGTATGCTTTTCGATCCATGGCTTGAATCCCCGTCCTCACAACTCGGATCCAGGTTCAAGCCCTCTGTGAAAATTTGACCAGGTGAACGCAGTATGTCGAGATGCGCTGCGTCTCTCCGATCCACCCCTAGCCTCATGCATGGACACACAGCTCCACAATGAGTGCATCCGTGACTTAGACTCTGTCAATGTGCGGATGCACAAACTGCGAGCGCGCCTATGTCCTTCTCGCGTGCGCCTGATGGACACCACCTCGTCTCGTAGTCTGCTCACGGACACCATCAGCGTCGCTTTCTCTGCCACGCCGTTTTTGATGCATCTCATGGGTCCATCCTGACCATCTCATCCTAGGCGCCAGCGACATACATGTGACCCCCCTCCACCGTTGGTCCCGATGAACCGGCACATAAAATCATGCCAATGGGTAATACTGTTTGAGCGGGAGTACTCAGATGTAGTTGGTCTATTTTTCGAGCTTGGCACACTTCGACGTGCAGTGACTTAGTTGTAGCTTCTATATTACAGCTTACCTCACTTAGATTATGTCCATCAATATGGTGTAACGGTCGAACATGCTTATATTCCTGTTTTGGTAAGTCAAGATGGTAAGCCCCGAGTTCGACTCCAGCCGCTGGCACATTATAGTAATCAATTAAGGTATACAGTTCTGACAAATTACACTACTAGCAAAGGATAATGGATGTACTATTAATTTTTTCACCTTTTTGATACTGTAAATCATGGCGAAATTATGGTAAAAACTAATGACAAGGGAACTACAATACAGTGTCCCTGACACTGATTTTTAGTAGCAAAAATGAACACATCAGTGACACAAAATGACACTGATTTCCAATGACAGTCACTGATTTGTGGTGTTGTTGGCACTGATCATCAGTATATTAGGTGCTGATTATAGGTGATTTTACTTCCCACAGTGTGGTATCCAATCGATCATTCCCATCATGCGCACAATCGAAGCAATTTTCGAGCCCTCCAGTTGCCTGCTGTATCAAATTCATAATCCTGCTTGGGTAGCACTCCAAGGTACGTTGGCAGGCATCCCGCCATAAACAATAGGATTCTTTACCAATGGCATTCTCACCACACGGCTGCCTCGTTCCGACCAGAGCACAACCCACGAAATACTTTCCCCGATGCTTGACTCCAGTAGCAGTGCAAGTACTTACGTGCGTAAATTTTCAGCATTTTATTTTCTCCACGAATCGCATGAAATACGGGTGGAGGCATACGAATCAAGGTAGAAAAAAAAGTTGGGCAGTGGGTTATAACCACCAGAATAACCTAGTAAACAAGAATGCGTATATACACAGCAATGACCAGGAAGATTCATTCCGTTGAAAGATGTTAAAGAAAGGGTGGCGGGTGCCTCTTTTCCATGTGTGTACGTAGTGTATCCCGCCGGGAGAATGACTGCCCACAGTCATTACATGGGATTCTGGGGCGGAAATGGGTCATCAGGTGGCGTCGGAATCCATCCCGTCGGTGCTCGTAGTTGCAAGGCTGCCCATCTTTCCACCAGCGGCACGAGACTGTTTGCTCTCGGTGGCCACGAACCCCATGAAAATGGCCAAGATGCGTGACTAGTTCATCGAAGGTGTCAAACATGTGACCGCAGATCGTATCCCCAATGTACCACATGCACCAAAGCGAGCGATCGTCTGGTGTTGTCGTAACTCTGCAAAACGACCTCAGGGTCACAGAGACGAAACAAAAAGGGGAATCATACTGGTATGCACCGTAGGGATGGTTTTGTCCCGGCCGAGAATGGGCAGGCATTAATCTATACAAGAGCTGATAGAGAAGTGGGTAGAGATTTCGAAGGAAGAGGTTTGATGCTTACAGAAGTAGAGGTGAAAAGTTTTCGAGTTCAAGGGTGATACCTAACCAAAACTGAAATGGGGCATGTTTTATATCAAGGTCTGGAGTCGTGTTGGCTGGCTGAGGTGATCATATCCGTCCTTTCACCTCCGGCAGAGTATAGTAAAATAATAGTTATTTGACCTGCGGAATAAAACCAACTTGGCAGGTCGTGGTGGAGCCATGGGTGACCACGTTTTGAGGAGGCGGAAATGAATACCAAATAGTGCTTATCTCCTACGGGTAGATTTCAGTAAGATAGGTGTATTGCTCGTCACACTCACCTCAGATCCCGACAGCCAATGCATGAGACCCGATGACCCGGCCTCTCCATAGATCCAAAACGGGTAATGAATATTGCATGCGAGTCTGGATATGAGTTTGGACTACTGTGTTCATGTGGAGTGATAACCGACCTACAAGGAGGGACGGGGGAGGGGGGGGAAGGAGGGGGGGGGGGGGGGGGGGGGTATAAAGGCAGGGCGAATGAAAAGTATTCAAAATCCGCACACACCTCATATAATAGGGCAGGCGCTAAACTATCTCGGCTCCCAGACATTGTTGCTGTATTTTATGTCTGATTGAACCTGTGTTATTTCCACACAATGGAAGACATTGCTGACTCGTCATGTGAGATGACATACGGACACGCGAGGTACTATGGCTCTTTGTCAATTGATAGTAACTAAGCACTCATACTTAGTACTGCAGCCGCTTGGGCTCTCCGTCCATTAATATTGGAGATCGACACAATAATCAATGATCTGTGCGAGGAGACTTAGAAGACGGATCCCGTCCCTGATAATATGAAGATCAAAGTTTAGTGAAGGGGTATGCTATTGGGAGTAAGTGACTCACTGAACAAAGCAGTAATAAGGAGCGTCCAGAGTCGCACTAGCAATACCAAAAGTTGACCTGTTCCCACGGTTCTGCTGGGTGCAAGCAATACATCGCATGCCCGCATGTATTCGTGTCCGGACGTAACGCAACGAGCGGAATGAATGCGGTCGCGAGCGGTGCCGACCGGGGACCTCAACGCAGCAACTGCACGCAGAGAGAGGGGGGAACTCCTGCGCGCTTTCCTCCCCCTGCTTTCGACCACAACTCGAACGCATCCCAACGTGCAACCATACCCCCATCGCATGCATCGACGACGGATGCAACCGACATGCTGGAGAACCACATACTCGGGCCGCATCTGCCCGAGCAGCGCCCGTGCCTCTGCTGCCGCCCCGCCCCGCCCCCCTCCCGCACACAGCAACCACCGCGACGGCGACAACCCGGCCATGGCGCACAAGACAAGTATAGTCAATGGCCACGAACGGTCCATCGTGCGCAAAGCAGTTGAGGTGCCATACGATGTGAACGACCTGTGGATACTGGCCATGCGATGCGAGCACGTGTTGGGAGCCTGCTGGCATCGACACGGTGGACCTTGTCCGTGCATGTGCGCGCCCATCCCCACGGCGAAAATAGATGTCGCGAGGAGTTTGTCGTGATGGTCCAACAACGGACCAAGAGGTGGTCATACTGCAGGGGCAAGCGCCACCTCACGTCAATGACGGACATGGGCCAGATGTACGCCGTGCTCCTCAACCGCGCACTCGGTTTCACAAGGGAGGTGGAGGTCATCCGCTCCCCCTTGCCTCCTCCGCCTCTCCTCCGGTGACGAGGCAGGACGTGCAACCAATTTAACCCCCAGGCCTCATGGTCTGGTCATATAGACGATCTGAAACAATCTTTCCCCTTCTTTCTTTACGTGGGGTTGTCCTCGCGAGTGCGTCCGATGATAAAACTGCCCATCTTCGGGGTGCAACTTCTGATTGTCTCACCGGATATGTCTGCGACACGTAGACACAGTAAGTATCATCCGGTTTCCTCCCTCCAGCTATTTTCTGGTGTCGAGAACGTGGGATGGCAAGATATGTTTATGGACGACACCCACAGCGGTTCATGTTTCCAAGTCCACTCTCTGTGCGATCTGATATATCGAATTTCTGTGTGGGATTCACGTTAAACAGTGTCGATTATTGGACTCCTGGTACGTCTCTACCTTCCTCCCGCCTGCACCTGTCTGACGTTTTGGTCCAACTCTTTGAGGTGGTAACATTAACCCTCCACTGGGTTCCACACCCTCCATCGTCAAATAAACCAATTGATTTTGGTGACGTTCACAGGTGTTGGCACAATGAGGGCATACCAAAAGAGATGAAGTAAGAATGTATCGATCTTCGAATATGACTCACCTCTTCCTCGGGTCGCAGTGAAAGCATTTTGATTCAGTTTTGCATCGGATAGGGATACCGATAATAAATCTAGTCAGGTAACATGTCATTGACACCCTACGAATACTATCTAAGCTGTATTGTAGATGCTCCAACGAGAACTCAGCATTTGAAGAAGACTCGACCACGGCAGTGTTGTTCCGTTCCTCGGTATTGCACAGTTCTGGATGCGTGATGCAATGCCGTTGGTATCGCTATGGATGCAGAATGGATCCCTTTATCATTTCTAGGGAGAACACAGCAACAATCTTGTTGTGCACCATAGACTTGAATCAGTATGTCCGCAGTAAATCATGGCATTGCATCTTTTTTTCATTCTCCTGAACAGTTTCTCAATGTCGCAAACGGATTACACTGTCGTGGGTCACAACGGAATGCTCAGCATTATGGCACAACACGGTGCATTCGATCTTGATCATCCGCAGCGATCTGAACCACATGCGTCCGGTAAACCCTCCGTCCAGTGTTGCTGCCAAGAAGTAGAATAACGTGTTTCTTGATCAAAAAAAAAAGCAGCACGCTTGGCCGATTTTGGCTGTGCTTCCCTGGTGGGAGACATTCCAGAAGCGCTCGCATATCTCCAACCTGGGTTCACTACGAAACCAGGAGCCTTGCAGTGGACCGTACCTGAACAGGTCAATCCGAAAGCAACCTTCGAGTCGGAGCGAACGACGGAGAGTGACATTCATTCGTTTGGATGCATCACCTGGTAGGAAAGTCGCAGAATCGACAGCTCGCCACATTGTGGCGCAGCAGGGCACGAGTGGAGCCACAATTGGTTAGTCTGCGGACGAGCGGCGCACGTGTACGGCACGTTCTTTTTTCTTCGTGTCTCCCGGGCCGCCATGCCGCTCTCGTCCCGACTTCTT
Organism: Heimioporus retisporus; assembly: GCA_038090495.1. Classification (NCBI taxonomy): domain Eukaryota; kingdom Fungi; phylum Basidiomycota; class Agaricomycetes; order Boletales; family Boletaceae; genus Heimioporus; species Heimioporus retisporus. The sequence goes on along the minus strand of JBBPMV010000444.1, from coordinate 6,802 downwards.
CGGGGAAACCTTTCATTCCATCCGTGATGCCCTTGCAACAGCCTTCCAGGAGACTGTATGGCAAGCTGTGGATCATTTCGCTTTAGCCTGTAATGCAGAATATAAACCCCTGCTGGCGACCGGCGACCCACCAGCTCCTGGATCCAGATTATCGGAAATTCATCCTCGCGTTAGTTGGTATATCGATTACTGATTACTTAATCGTATGGTCGCTAATACAGACGACCATCCCAGAACCCAAACCTGGCTGCCGCACAATCATTCTCCACCATATCAAGCGACTGGCATGGCCCGACAGACACATCGACATCCTCACGGAATTTTTCTGGCCTCTTGAGAATCACAACTTCCGCAACCTCTAGCATGGCGACTCTGTCATCCTAAAATTTGCGTTGCGCATTTGCCGCCAATGGCACGAAGATCTCGAGAACGACACTGAAAGTGCATTTAATATAGCGCTCATCAACGACGCGCTCATGAATAATATCGCTTTTGAAGTGAACCCAGACATGCAATACAGATTGCCTCACCGAGTCAGTCCTCCTTACTGTTTTTCTACTTGTCTGCCGCTCACCAGCAATTTTTCTCCCGTTTTTCCTCTACATCTCCCTCCCTCCCTCACCTTCCCACCTCACCTCACTCCCTGACGCTCTCAGGTTGTAATCATCCACCTTGATGCCCACTCACCTACCCTGCACTCCTGACATTCCTAGTAGCCCTTTCTCCCGCGCCACGAGATCCCCGAACCCCGCCGGCGGAAATCCTGTCCTCTCGCTTTCACCTGTCTACACTCCCAAACCCTACACCATCACACCTTACTTCCTCCCAGAGTCGTGCTTGACCGGTACATCACCCTCTCCTCCTACCTCCCGAGTACTCCATGATTGCTGCATGTCTCGTCGGCTCCGACCGCATTCCGGGGATCGCAGCTCGTATCGACCCGGCAGGTCCCAGGCTTGTGTTCCTGCCATTCCCCCACGCCTTCGTGTCCCCACCCATAGTCGCATACATTCAACCGTATTTACCCCAGTAAATACATCCCCTTCTCTCCCCGTGCTGCGCAGTGACGTCAAAAGAACAGATGAGCTGATTGTGATGGCCCCTTGCAGGGGTCGTCTAGAAAGCAACCGTGGCCAGAGGCTTGAAAAATATAGCAGCAGCTGTGCCGCCTGGCAACAGGCCAGAGACCATGCCGACCGACGTCTCGCACATTGCTGGCCTTGCATTGGAATTCTATCCAAGCGTGTTGGTCTCGAATGAGGGACAGGCCTTCTGCAGAGGCGATAGTCCTGGTCGTCCAACATTTCCTGGATGGTCCTTGGTCTCTCCGTGACTGGGTGAGGCTGACGTCAAGTGAAACGAGTCCTGCTATGGACCAGGTATGATCACGCTTTGGGTCAATTATATCCTAACGGCAAAGTTAAGGAACTCAACTGTCACATAGGGCCATAGCCAGAACAGGCACAGTCGACACGGCCAACGAAGTCAATCATTCTGGATTATATGGCTTGAGTATCCCAATCTGACCTTCAATTTTCATCGAAGTCATTAGTATGAACAACGGTGTGGCAGTTTCCCACTGTCATGTTCATTCATGTCAATATTCCAACTAGGTTGATGGGTCATGTATGCGATGAATCGTATTCGTAGTGCCTATGTCATTGTCTTGTCTCCCTTTGGATGACCACTGACCGTGGGGATGGTTATTATGTCGAAGCACTGGAATGGGGTTTATGGGTGCCGAAGAGGAGGCCATTGCACTGTCCACGGCCGTACCTTTTTTTTTTTTGTTATCCTCGTTTATTGTCCAGTCAGGCACCGCCTGTTGTCGGACATTACATGCTAAGGTTCGTATCGTAGGTGCGGTTCTGTATGTGCGTATCGTATCGTTGTGTGGTTTGCCCTTGGGCTACATGATTCTGTGAACGACATGGGCATGGACGTTGTATGTTTGTGGGATGGCATGTGTTTATGGAGAGAAAAGAAAAGAAGAGACGTTGGGGTGGCGTTGGCGCCGTTTGCCCTTCTTGCCTGGACCTTTGGGTCCTGGTTTGGCTTGTTTGCCAAAATTGATGGTGATTGCTGCGGCTTGGGTCGCGTGGTGTGCGAAGGTTCCACTGAATCGGCCGTACCTTTACAACGGGGTTCGAAGGTACACATCATTTACCGCGAGACTTGCCGTCGGGCTCTAACTCCCTCTTTCCCCCCTGCATTCCATATCGAGCGCAACACATCGACGAGTCATAGAGGGACCTTAGCCACATCGAGTTCTAGACATTGGACGATCAGACACCACATACGCGCAGTTTGCATACCTCCGTGGCAAAAGACGTATCATCACTGGCCATCCCGACGTAGCTGCGAGGGTCTGGGATCTGAGAAACGGGGAGCGAGCAGCATAAGAGTGGCACACACAGACTCGCCGTGACCCTGGATGGCAAGACGATTATCAGCAGCGACTGGGAACGGCGGGTCAAAGTGTGGGACATTGAAACGCAAACACTTTGCACTGAATGGGTTCACTAAGAGGGTCGCACGCCGTGTATTGCTCTTTCGTCAGATGGTCAACCGGCCGCGGTCGGTAGGAGGAACGAGTTGATTCATGTTCTTCTCTGAAGGGAGTAATCAACCGAACAGTCGTTCAGAGTCTACGAGGACGTTTACCGTGTTGCATTCACATAGTGATGACATTGACGGCCGCAGACTTTGTCCTTTGTAGGCCAGAAACTGAGGTGACATCGATCGGGAGTCGGTAGTATGCTCATGTGATACTGTGGCTGCAAACTCTGCTTGCCGTTGAACGAGACGGTTTTTTGCTGTTGGGATCCGCAAACAAGAGAACAAAAATCCATTTCCCCGGACGGGTCAATCCTTGTGGGCGCTTCCTGTGACTCCGCGACGTTCATGCCACGGAGTTTTGTCTTTGAGCACGTGCCGGTAAGCGGTGCCTCTCACCTTCTTCCTAGTACCGCTCGCCATTCTCCCCTTCACCCATCACTGTTCGACCCCGAATCCCATCCTTCCCTTTTGTCGCACTCACCCACCTCTCCCTCGCCTCAGGCCCGTCCCTCAGCGCCTCGCAGTCCTTCCGATGGGCGCAAGTGCCTACACCAAACTTCCACCCCAAGCTCGTTGCGAGGTCTGGCCCGCCCGCCACGCAGCTCACGCATCCGCCCAGTGTTGCTTGCTACCTGAGAGCGTTATGTGCTCCCGCCCGCCTAACCTTAGCCTTCCCACATCACGCACAAACCATCAGATTTGCTCCCGAGCATCCATACGTAGCCACGACATACACTGTACTAGCTACCCAATACCACCTCGTTCTCAGCACCATCCAAAGACTGTTTGTTTCTGGGACACCAATACTACTGGCCATCCCATCGAACGACCTCTGCAACATGGAACAGGTGTACAGGCCGTCCAGGTTTTCTCACTCTGGTAAATTTTGTGGCATCTTGTACACTGGATCGTAAGATACATTTGTGGACGCCACCCTTGTCCCTTGCCTCTGGTTATGAACAGCATCGGAAATCCGAATTCAAGTGAGTTTTACTCCTGGCATTCGACCAGTACTTATCTCGTAGTGCCGATACCCTCCCTCCACCAGACTGCTCATGCGCCATCTTCAAAATCAGCGACAGGTTCGTCGCATCTGGAGGTTTTAGCCATGTTTATAGATGCTAGTGCTTTTGCGGTTTGCCAGATGAGCTTTGACGAAGGTGGGGAAATAGGTCGCATGAACTGCTGTTCCGTGATCACCGCCCGTCGAAGCGTGGTATGGAATGTACTGTAACGTTTGCTGCGCATTCCCTTCGTCGCCCTTGGTCGTTTCGTCAGGTTAAGTTGGCGACATCGAAACCCTTTGATACTAACTTCTCTTCAGCCCACTCTTTCTTCCCAGCTCTGGTCTGTAGCCTCTGGAAAGCCTCATTGTTTATTCCGCCGACGCTTTGACGACCAGATCATGATTACCACGAAAGCCCTTGGCGTGTTCATCCTCGCGCGCAATGGGGATCGTACTGAGTCCCACTGAGATCCCTACAGTTATGTACCCGCCTTTACCGAGTCAACACCTCTTGGTGCCGTACGTGATCGTTGGTTCTTTGCCAAGCCCTTGGCTCACGCGTGATGATGACAGATCGAGTCCTTCGAGCTCGGGTTCTACTTTAGGTCTACTCACCTAGACTCACCGCCTCCACATCCGCAACATGCCTCTTGACCCGTTTCACCCCACTGCACATAGCCAGGTTAACGTCCGTGCCGAGGCGGTGGTGAGGGTATTATAATCTTTGATGCCAGCATCGCGTTGCTTCAAGGATTGTTCCCTCCAACAAAGCGTGACCATATCGAACTTGCAAACGGATCTGCCATCGTGGCTCTGCTCGGAGGTTATCATTGTATTACTGTCAACGTGGCCGATGGAGGCGACCACGTGCTCCAGCCACGGACCGACCGCAAGGTGCGCATGTTTCCTCGCCGTTTTGCCTGGTGGATCTAATGAACAAAATGTGTCTCGATAGTCATTCAAGAGACATGTTTCCGGGGTGTATTCTCCCCAGGGATTTTCCAAGGCTGTCAAGGAATCGTGATATTTCTTTGAGCCAATTAATGACTACATCCTTGGTCGCCCAACGACGCTAGGCGAAATGGTGAGCACTTGAGTTACTAGATGTAGGAAGAGACTGACGGACAATTCTTGTAAAATGTCCGTAGATCGTTTCACTCTGCTTGTCATTTCATTTCTGACTACGTGGGGTGCAGGTTTCTGATTACCTCAACAGGTAACTCATTCACAACCAGGGCTTTGCTTTCTGACTCTGCCTGACACTGATCGAATAGGCGTGTGGTTGGGCAACTTCAAGGGAATCGGAGGTATTGGAAGCAGTAAGTCGAGAGCACGTATTCATGCGGCCACAGCATGTGGCATGCGTTTCAGTCGCCGTCAGAGCTACCCTTGATCCCATTGTCAACGCCCTCGTGCGTATTGCCTTCGACGACGGCCTGTTTCGGATTTTACTCGTCGAGACCAGCTACTAGCAACCATTCATTTCTCTCTTCTGCATGTTGGAAGCACAGGCGTTGATGGAGTACCCTTTGGAATTCGTACGTATGTCCGTGCCGTCATCCTTTCCGAGCTCACGAACATGACAGACAGCCAACTGTGCATCTGCGTCGTCGTTCGAGCTCCTCTGAGGACCCGCGCCAGAGTTCAGCGATTTCGTTCGTCTGAAATTCAAGAACAGTATGGACGGCGCCGAGTTTGAGACCCTGTACATGTGGACATCCCAAAAACACCATCCCAGCAACCGAATCCATCTATTGATTGAAGGTGCGTCACACCGTCTCAACCCATTCTCGGCGAAGCTGATCGACGACCCAGCACAATATTGTCTTTCCCGAAAAGTGGTCGTCCGCGTACTCGACGAGCTGGTTCCCTTTACCTGTAGACGTTGGAATGGTGTGTGGTTCGCTAATGTTGTCCCGGTTCGTGTCGAATTTGCATCAATGCTCACTTTGAGCGTGCTTGCATTTGTCGTCAACGTTAACCGCAGGCGCGCGGAGGCGATAAAGCGCGCGAAACAGTACGCCGCACCGAGGGAAGATTTGGTACGTCGATGTTATGTCGCACTGGATCGAAATGCTCACTCGAGCCATAGCAAACCCGCGACATGTTTGTCGGGTTGTCGGCATTATTCATGCTTGTGCGTGTCCCTGGCATTGCTATACTTCTGTGCTGATGATCATGCTTCAGGGTCGTTGTTCAAGATCACGAATTTGTACCACAAAATACAACGTTCGTATGTTCTTCGAGTTACATACTGATGTGCGTATCTCCAGTGCCTGAAAACTGACTCTTATCATCCATCCTCTTCATCCACATCACTACTCTCTTCATCCACATCACTATCCTTTTCACCCGCATCACTATCCTCTTCATTCGTGTCACTATTCTCTTTATTCGCGTCACTATCCTTTTTACCCGCATCACTATTCGCTTCGTCTCGATTTGCAGCGTCCCTGGAGAACCACTAACAGCCAGGGCTCAGTGAGACTGTTCATCTAACCGATAAACTTGTCACTTACTTGGAGCGGAGCTTTAGTTTTCAATCCGATTACGGCCCACCCAACAGCGATGGGGGGGAGTCTTTTCCACAAATAAAGGTGACCACATTTGGTTGCAACCTTTTTAATCTGCCTCTCCTCCTTGCCCACAAACACCAGATACCAAGGGACTTTCAAAGAATCGCTATACAGATTTTCCCGCAGCTTGATGAGTCCATCTCGCGGTTGAGTGTGTTCTGTGGCCACAGTCATCTGGAAGGCAATGACCATCGATTCTAGAATCAGGGCCCCGTCAATCCCGGGGAAAGTCTTGTCGATAGGTATCCAATAGTATGGCGCAACGCGTGACTTGAGATCATCTATGGTTGAATAAGCGAGTTCGATCATCTTGCCAGCACAGACTCCGGAAGGTGTGGGTGGAAACTCGTCCCTCCGCGTCCGTGTCTTCCCCTTCCCCTTCCCCTGCTGGGGCACCTCTAACCAAGAGCATTGCAACCTTTTTCCTGCAAGAACAACGCTATGGCACCAATTTTCATAAGTAGTGCCATATCCTCCATGGGTCGAGGGGTGTTGTGACAGAACCCTCATGAAACGCACTCGGTCCTTTACGTCCTCCTTCCAAATGGCCTGTGCTAAGAGTCTAAGAAGTGTGTCCGTCGGAATGTAGATTGTAAAAAGTCTGCGGCCGACGGTGTCAGAGATGCCCGATGGCCGAAGGAAAAAGAAGCTTGAGGCGGCA
>JBBPMV010000443.1:0-16026 GCA_038090495.1 Heimioporus retisporus | reverse complement strand
GACTATATACCCAGCAACGCGTAAGCGTAGAATGTCATGGAATGGAAAAGAACAAAGGACGCGTCAGCGTCGGTAAGCAAGAATGAGTAAACGATGCGTAACATCGGAAATGAAGAAGAACAAGGAACGCGTAAGCGTTAGTAAGCGGAAAAGAGTAAGGATGCGCAGCATCGAAAGAGAAAGGTAAGAGGGAAAACATGGAGTAGAGAACGAGGGTACGAAGAGGAAAAGATAACCGTAACATATATGTCCAGCCTGGGACAGTCTGGAGCAGTCTGTCAAAGGCTGTCAAATATATAGATATTAAAATTAGAATTACAATAGGTTTTGTCAGCATGTTTATTGCTTACATAATGCTTACATAATATACATGTATTACTTAGCCCTTGATTAGTCATGACTGGAATAGTCTGTGCATCTGGAAGAAAACTGTCATGAGTTGGAAGAAGCTGTCAATCCTGGAAAAGTCTATCACTCTAGAGTGCAAAGGCTGGTTTGCTGATGACAACAGCTTCCATGGTGAGCTCTCGGTTTTCGGCCTTTGTTTTTTTCAATCATGCAAGGCCATCTGCCATTCAGTGAGCATTTGATTGTCGTTCGCTTACACCACATGCGCTTGCGGTGTGTTTCTCTTTATCAGATTTTTTTGATCGCTGACCTGCCCTTCAGTTGTGCATTACCAATCATTAGTCATCCTCCATTGTGCACCACCACCATTGTGCACCATTGCATTCTGTATTGCATTGATGAGCGATGATGCTTGAAGTGTGTGCTTCGAAAGCCAATGGCCGTGTTGGCGTTTGTCCGGCTTGCACACGACATGTATGGTGAGCACTCCCTCACTTGTGCTTTATACTGATGGACTGGATATGCTGCAGATCGTGACAATCGTTTTCAAATCACTCATTCACGTGCATTCAGTTGTTTTGCAAATCCGATGGTGAGTTTTTTTTTCTCCACCATGTGCGAGTTTTGCTGTCCCTCATTGTGTTGTTCCTTCTTACTGTCTAGCTACAATGGTGAGCACATGCCACTTTCATGGTGTCATCGGCATTTCTAATGGGCACTCATTCAACTTTGTGCCCAAGAAGACATTCTGGAAGCACGATGGTGTGCTTCCTCTTCAAAGCTCGGATCTTGCTGTCAATTTCTTCATGTTTGGAGGTAATCCAGCACCGCTCAACAATGGCCTGTACAGTGGCGTTGCATGCGCCATCACTCGCACGACCATCGGTGGAAGTCCTAAGGAATTTCCTCTGCATCTCGAGTTGTATGCAAATGAGGTGCACACATTACCTTTCATTCTTGTGTGCCAGTTGCATTGATTAAGTGTGCAAGGATTTTGTACCTGCACCTCTGGTGCTTGATGAAGATGGAGGTCAGATGCCTCCACCAATCTTTTTTGTGGCTGGGAAGGTCTGCCGTGTTGAAGATCAACACAAGGCCTTTGATGTTGATATCTCTCAGTATGCTGCAACAAATCAGCAGCTCATCCAGTTGCACTGTGTTTATCCAGTCGCTCATCAACGCTTCATAAAGACCCCTTTGCCAGGTGTTGGTAAACATGTCATCGTTCTTGGTTCCATGAGGGGTTTTGTGGGTGCCCACTGTTTCATCAACGTGAAGGACATCACGTTTGGTCCATCAGAATCTGTTATCACATCCGATGAGCATGTGCCCATCATTAAGAGTACAAAGTATGATTGGAGCAAGGGAAAAAGGAAAAAAAAAACTAAACATGAAGAAGCTGATGCTGAATCTCCCATCGCCTCCACCTCTGCACAGCAGCATGTCGAGTAGCATTCATGTGTTTAACTTTGTGTATGCTTTGCATTTCTCCCTTCTGTACATCTCCTGCTTTGTAATTTTGCCACATTCTTTCTCTGCCGCATGCCATCATCACCTGAGTGACAGCGTGAACGCCAGCAGGAGTGAAGGCAACAACTGCAGGTGCAGCAGGTGTGCACTTTTAGATGTACAGCAAATGGCAGGAGCTCAGATATGACCCAGCATGCTGATGCCTCCTATGAAGGAAATCATGACTTTCAGCCTTGGTGGACAGTTTTGCTCCTCAGGCCTCCTCAGCCTATTCAACCTGCTACATGGGATCGGCGATGTGAGCTTTGCAATGCTCTGCTCCTGTCAACTGAGGCCAGTTCTTTCTGCTGTGCAAATGGAAGTCTTGCTTTGCCAATGTTGCTCCCCTTGCCCCCTCGCCTGCAAAACCTTCTTGCTAATCCCCTAAATGCTCACCATCTCTCTGAACACTGTCAAACCATAAACAATCTATTCACGTTTGCTGGCATTGGTGTCACTGGTCACTTTCAAGAATTTGCCTGTGTTCCTGATGCTGGTCCACCTGCTGTTGCTATTACTGGCAGAACATATCACCTTATGCAAGACACTGAGTATTCCAATCACTTCATCCATTGGTTCCTGTATGATGAAGCACTTTGTACTCAGCAAGCATCTCAATTTGGGACACACAGCTTTGTGGTTCAAGCAATATCTGACGACCTACAGGATGTCAATCTATATATTCATAATCTTGACCACTTTCGCTCCACTTCCCGTCATCATCGCCGAATGCTGGAGATGTGAGACTTTACCTCCAATCATGAATTTGCTACAGTCATGCATGCTTCCAATTCAACTGCTGTCAATCCATGCTCTGTTGTCATTAGGAGACGAGGCCACCGACGGCCTGAGTTCATCAATATACTTGTTATGCTTGGTCCAGGTAGGAATGAGCGTAGGTTCAAAGAACACTAAGGTCAAGGGTTCTGCCTGCTAGGATGTATAGCAGGTGGTTCGAGGATGAGTCTGCCTACCAAAGAGGTAGCAGCGAGTTATGATGAGGGGACGAAGGGGAACGAGGTAAGATTGAGCAGAACTAAGCTAGTGTACAAGGGACGAAGTACTAGGGCTTATATACTGCACAATGGAAAGTCATAGAAGGTTATGCAACAACTATGACTAAGCAAAGAATGTTCAAAAGGAAAGGAGAAGTAAAGATAAGAAGATAAAGGTGTGCGACGAACACATTGTATGTTCTAGAGCACTCTATCGAAGTAGAACCATTGGGTTATGCCGACGATGAGCAAGTATGAATGACAAAGAGAAAACAATAGGGGTGAATCATAACATTACCCCCAGAGTACATTCAAAACCACAGTGAGAAGCAAAAAGGTGAAAAGAAACGAACTAAAGGTCCATGCAGCGATCACCACCTGGGAAACCGGTCATGTTGGTGTATGTGGAGGCATTGTAATCGGGGTATCCCCATTCTTCATCAACATCGAGGGATCTGTCAGTGGGCATGCCAGAGAGACGACGAAGTTTGGCATTAGAACAAGGGAGGCATTGACAATGACAATGACCGGAGGGAGGAGGAATGGGGAGGGGGGTATGGGGGACAGGAGGAGATGAGAGATGCTGTGCAAGGGGACGAGTGGAAGTGGAGGATAAGGAGGTGTGAGATCTGAGAGAGTGACAAGAGGACCGGGATGAGGAAGAAGATGAAGAGGGAATGAGGGGGGCAGGAGATTGGTGACAGAGGAGGGGGCATTGGTATGTGGAGTGTCCAGGGGCATGTTGGTTGCAGTGGTGGCAACGATAATAGACACAGTTAGCCCAGATATGAGAGAGGTGGTGGCAATGAAAACATGCATGGTTATAAAGGGGGTGGGTCTCTGGTAGAGGGCGATTCCTTTCACCTTCCCAGGCTACTTCCATTCGTTTGATGGAAGCCAGTTCCTCGAAGGTCAAGGGTGCACTAGAGGCTTCAGGGGATTGCTTGTCAGCGTTAGATCTCGCATTTAGACGTTCCATGTAGTGCTGAATGTCAGAAGTTAAGTCATCCATCTCCAACTGGTGCATGGCAGATATGACAAGCTCTCGAATGGTATGATGGGTTTTGGTGATGCAGAAGGTGTGGTGCATGCAAGCGGTGTCGTCAGCGATGAGGTTGGCATGGGAGCAAAGGTGTGAAAGTTCAATGTAAATACGAAAGAGGGAGTAAAGGGGAGAGGAGGGGTCTAAGTGATTTCGGAGAGCGATACGAAGGTTAGAATTGTCAAGAAATGAGAGCATACATCCCTGTTGAATGGAAGAGAAAGGGTTGCAGCGAAGATGGGAGGCGAAATGAGGGGGGTTGACAACAGGTTCAGTAGTGATAGGAGAGGGAGGCCACGGGCCATCCCAGGCATGGTCTAGGGTTTCAAGGTGAGGGAGTTTGGGAGGTGGGTTCCAGCCAGCGTCTGCTTCAACGGAGGAGGAGTGACTAGGGGAGGTGTTGGGCATTGTGACGAGATGATGGTGGGTGAGAGGATGAAGGGAAGACGGAGGGGTGGAGCTTCTTATAGTCTGAGAGAATTTCCTTGGCATGTTTGAACTCCAATTCCGGAAGCCAAGAGTCTTCTTCAGCCGAGTATCCTTTCCATTGGATCAAGAAGTGTCGGTTGTTTGGAGTTCCCTTGTGTCGGATCACCTTTTCCATCTCATACTCTTCTTCTCCATTGATAAGGTCAGGGGGAGGAGAGGGGAAGTTCGGACCATGTACGTCATTTTCATGATAGGGTGATAAGAGGGAAGCGTGGAACGTGTTGTGAATTTTCCAGGTATGAGGAAGGTGGAGTTTGTAAACAAGTGGAGATAGCACCTGGACAATGGTAAAGGGTCCTTCTCGCTTGGGAGCGAATTTCAGGTGGGAGATAAGGTGTTTCAGGTTGCGGGCTTCTAGCCAAACCTTGTCACCTTTACGAAAGGGAGTAAATTTACCGTGAGAGCAAGCTTTCATGACTTGTCTAGCAAGTTCATGGGCTGCCAGAGCTTCGTCTTGTGCAGCAGAGAGGGTCTTTAGTCGTTCTTTGACTGCTGGGAGGTTGGATTCGGCAATGACAGTGGGGAGGGGGCGAGGTTCGAAGCCATAGGTGAGGAAGAAGGGGGATTTGCCAGTGACGGAGTGAGGGCGGTGGTTGTGGGTGAATTCGGTGTGGGAGATCATCTGGGACCATGTGGAAGGGGAGTTGCCACAGAAGATGCGGAGATAGGTCTCAACTTCCTGGTTGACGTGTTCCGTTTCTCCGTTGGATTGAGGATGGTAGGCGGTGGAGAGGGAGAGGTCATATCCTAAGAGTCGTCCAAGTTCTTTGGCGAAGGCAGAGGCGAATTGGGGGCCACGATCCGAGATGATTTTGTTGTACAGGCCAAACCGAGTGTAAACTTTGTGGAAAAAGAGGGAGGCAATCCCTTCGGCAGAGACGGATTTCTTTGTAGGGCAGAGAATCACCCCCTTAGTAAGTCCATGGTCTACCACGACCAAAAGACTGTCAAAACCATCAGAGAGGGGGAGGTCTGTGATCAGGTCGCAAGAGACCTGTTGGAAGGGACGAGAGCAAGAGGAGGAGATGGGGCAGAGAGGGGGAACAGTGGGGTGTGTGTTGGCCTTGGCTGACTGGCAAGAGGCGCAACCTTCGACATACTTCCATACAAACTGGGCAAGGCCAGGCCACCAGAATTCAGAGGCAACAAGTTGACGAGTTTTCAGGTAACCAGGGTGGCCAGCAGTGAAGTGGTTATGGTGTCGCTTGACAATGGATTTACGAAGATCAGGGGGAACATAGGCACGGCCTTGGTAAGTCAGGACGCCAGCGTTGTATTGCCAGTCAGAGAGTCGAGAGCGGAAGCACACAAGGACATCGCCGGTGGTAGCATGGAGTGCATCAAGCACAAGAGGGTCAGAGGCTGAGGAGGAGGCTAGCTTCTCCTGGAGGGCGACATCAATGACATTGACAAAGAGGGAATCCGGAAGGAGGGTAACATTGTCATTGTCGTCATCCATAGCAGGGAGGAGGTCGGGGCAACAGGAGAGGGCATCGGGGACAGCTAGGGAGGTTCCAGGGACATGGGTGAGGTGGAGGTCGAAGTTGGAGATGTCGAGTAACCATCGAGCCTGTTGTCGGTTGAGTTTTTGAGGTTGGCCGAAGTACGTTAGATTCTTGTGATCAGTGAAGACTTGAACCTGAAAGGGGGATCCCTGAAGGTAGTGTCTCCATGCCTTGAGGCCTCGGATGACAGCAAGGAGTTCGCAATCATAGATGTCATAATTTCGTTCTGTGGGGGAGAAGGACTGCGACAGGTAGGAGCATGGGTGCCAGTCACCATTGACATCAGTTTGCAGGAGGACACCTCCAGAGGCGTACTTGGAGGCATCAGTTGCAATGGCGAAGGGTCGAGCAGGGTCGGGGAGGTGGAGGATTGGCTGAGAGAGAAAGAGCTTCTTTAGCTTGTCAAAGGAGTCTTGACAAGAAGGGGACCAGTTCCAGGGTTGGTTCTTCTTGGTGAGGTCAAGGAGGGGGTGAGCGACGTTAGAGTAGTTTGGAATAAAATGTCGGTAGAAGTTGGCAAAGCCAAGGAAAGAGTGGACGTCCTTGACTTTAGAAGATGTTGGCCATTCTCGAATACCATCGTGTTTGACCGGGTCCATGGCAAGTTCGTCTGGGCAAACAATCATACCCAGGTAATCGACCTCAGATGCTGCAAACTTGCACTTCTCAAGCTTAAGATGGAGATTGAGTTCTTGCATACGTTGCAGGACATGTTTGGTACGTTCCTCATGGGTCTTAGCATTGGGGGAGAAGACAAGGAGATCGTCCATGTAGATGACAAGCCATCCTTCAGCGATCATATCTCTAAAAGAGTCATTCATGAAACATTGGAATGTCACAGGTGAATTGCAAAGTCCAAAGAACATGACAGTGGGTTCAAAGAGACCTTTGTGGGTGATGAAAGCGGCCTTCCATTGGTGTCCATCTTTGATGTGGACATTGTTGTATCCCCATCGCACATCAAACTTAGTGAAGACTTTAGCTCCCTTGAGTTTATCGATGAGATCAGAGATAAGAGGGAGGGGGTAGGCATCTCGGATAGTATGTTCGTTGACATATCAGTAGTCTTGGCAGGGGCGGAGACCTCCGTCTTTCTTTTTGACAAAGAAGAAGGGAGCAGCTTGGGGAGAGTTTGATGGGTGGATTTTTCCGGCTGCAAGGTTTTCATTGAGGAAGGCTTCTGTGGCTGCCTTTTCATCAGGGGAGAGGGGGTAGAGTTTGCCGATTTTTGGGGTAAAAGATTTGTCGAGGTTAATCTCGTGGTCGTAGGGTCAGCTGGGGGGTACGTGGTCAGTTGCTTCTTTTGAGAAGACTGAAGTGAAGTCTGCGTATTCTTGTGGAAGAACTGGTTTGGGTTTTGCCTTCTTGGCTGCTATGGCAAGCTTGGTAGCAGTGGTGAGTTTGGCGATGGTAGCATTCAGGACAAAGCAAGAGCCACATCGGATGATCCGTTGAATGACTTGGACATCGTGGTTTTGAAGGAGGTGCTGTTGCTAAGTTTCCTTCTGCATGTAATCGAAGAGTTGTCCATCCCAGATGGTGTCAACATTGACATGGCGAGGGGGTCGAGGAGTGGGAGTGGCAGGTGTTGGAGGGGGGGGTCAGGTGTGTTTCTGGTAGAGGCGATCGGATTGATCAGACTCCAGAGGAATAGACAACTCGCGAGTGGTCCGGTCGATGGTAGGGTTGACTTCCTTAAGCCAAGGGAGTCCAAGGATGACGTTCTCCTTTCCACAATTGAGGATGTAGAAGGTGACCTGGTGGGCCATGGATCCAATGTGGACAAATAGGGAGGTGGTGAAGTGGATTTGACCATTCCTGTTGGCTGATTGGTCAACATTGTTAATGGTGATGGGGGTGGCGAGTTTGGTTTTGGGGAGTTTGTGTTTTTGAACAAAATCCCAGTCGATGCATGAAATCTGTGCTCCTGAATCAATCAGGGCACAAGTTCCAATGGCTTTCAAGTGTGAAGGTTCGATGATGTGAACAGGGATTTGCATAGACTGTTTGGTTATTGATGATACAAGTACAGATGCACAAGAAAAGGAGGGTCGTTGCGTTGGGGTACGCCCTCCATCTAAAAATCCTTGCCTGGAATGGCAAAGGAGATCCAAGCCACGGTTTCTTCATCGTCATCATCCTCAACTTCTCTCAGCTGGGGAATTTCTTTGACCTTCCTAACCTTTCTCTCTGAAGTCTTCTTCGGCCTGGGGTTGTTGGAGCCAGGGCATTCATTAGAAAGGTGACCAGGTTTTCGACAATGGAAACAATGTCCTTCTGCGATGCATCGACATTGTTCCTCAGGGGTGAGTTTCCCGAGTTTGATGGCATCAACGTCCATGGCATCAGGGTCTTTCAAGGGGCATGATGAGGAGGGGGAGTTGAATGAGTGGTAAGTAGAGGAACCGGACTTGTTCCTTTTGGCGATATCCTTGGCTTTTCCCCATTGGGTGAGGAAGTGAACAGCTTTGGAGTACCATTCGTCAATCTTAGTGGGAATAGTGTCCATGGACATAATGCAATGCATGAGGTGGACGGGTAGGGCTGTTGAGAAATATCCTATGAGGACATTTTCATCCACAATCTTGCTGATCTGGGCCTTGTTTTGGAATTCCGAAATGAATGAAGTTAGTTCTGGGATTCCAGCATTGCCAGACATCTGTTGGGTGGAGAGCCAGGTGATGGCTAGAGCTTTGGTGTCGTGGTGTTCGAAGGTGGTTTTGAAGGCTATAATGAAGTCTTTGAAGTCGCCAAAGCCTTTGGTGTTGCCATCGGTTTTCAGAGAGAGCGCATTCTTTCAAAAAGAAGAGACCCAAGTTAAGGCGGCTCCAGACTTCATGTAGGAGAGGGCAAAGGTGATCTTCTTGGCCTCAGTACTGTATACTTCTTCATTGACTAGAAGGTAAGTTCTGACAGAGTCTAGCCAGATGGTTGCCTTAGTGTAGTCGCCATCAAAGGCATCGGGGGAACCAATACAAAGTTCGACTGGTTTCAAGAGGGTAGACATTGTAGGAGGAGGGGCGAAAGGTGGAAGGGGTAGGGTAGAAGTGAAAGTGTGAACAAGGGGAGAAGGGGCAGGGGCAGGGTGAGGTGCTTGGAAGGGAAATAGAGGGGAGTGAGAAGCGGTTGGGGTGGGGGAGGGTGGCATGGGATTTCTGGGGATGTGAAGTGCTGAGGAGAGCTGGTGGGCGAGGTCAGTGTCTTCCTGCTGCTCGGCAATAGTGGGGAGGGTAGTGTCTGGGTCTTGGGATGTCTCGGAGGGGGAGGACGACGAGGACAAAGTGTCTGAAGGGAGTTCTGTGGTGGTGAGCCTATGCGAATGCAATAGGGCTCGTTCTAAAGCTGAGGTGGGCCTGGGAGGAATGGTGAAGGATCTATAGCAATGATAGTCCTAAAACGTAGAGCTTAGTTCTTTTGTTATGCTTGGTCCAGGTAGGAACGAGCATAGGCTCAAAGAACACTAAGGTCAAGGGTTCTGCCTGCTAGGACGTATAGCAGGTGGTTCGAGGATGAGTCTGCCTACCGAAGAGGTAGCAGCGAGTTACAATGAGGGGACAAAGGGGAATGAGGTAAGATTGAGCAGAACTAAGCTAGCATACAAGGGACGAAATACTAGGGCTTATATACTGCACAATGAAAAGTCATAGAAGGTTATGGAACAACTATGACTAAGCAAAGAATGTTCAAAAGGAAAGGAGAAGTAAAGATAAGAAGATAAAGGTGTGCGACGAACACGTTGTATGTTCTAGAGCACTCTATCGAAGTAGAACCATTGGGTTATGCCAACGATGAGCAAGTATGAATGACAAAGAGAAAACAATAGGGGCAAATTGTAACAATACTCTCCCATCACTATGAACCACTCCACTATGTCCTATTTTTTCCCAAGGGTGAGATTAGATGGGGACAAGAACAAGTTCCTGGAATCCCTGCTTTATCCCAGTTATGATGGTACAGGGCACATCTCTTAGCAAATGATGATGAACACTTCTCTATTTTTGGCCAGCTCTGCTGTGAATACCTAGTGGATATGTACTCCCATGTTGAGAAACAATAGCTTGCATACATTGTGCGAGAGTGTCCTTTTCAGAACAATGAGGTTCTGGAGTAATTAGAGGCTGATGAAGATCGAGATGAAGAAGAAGTCCATCAAGCCATCAGACTCCCTGCCAGTTTCCTTGGCTCAAGGGCTTGGACATCTGAACATGCTGCTGATGCCATGGCTTTGGGAAAGACATTTGGTCCACCCTCTTTCTTTTGTACAATGACCTTCAATCCTGACTGGCCTGAAATCAAAGCAATCCTCTTGCCAGGTCAATCTGCCAGTGACCAACCTGTTGCTGTTGCTCGAGTATTCAAGTCTCGCCTTGAGAAGGTCATGTTTGTTCTATGTAATCATTTTGGGTGTGTGGTGTACCTCATACGTGTCATTGAGTTTCAAAAGTGAGGGTTTCCTCATGCTCACATCATATTCAAGGCATGTGGAACTCACAATGTGCATCTTGACTCATCACATCTTGCTCAAGGTTGACCCTCAATCTCCATTTGAGGTATTGGACTCCATAATCAGTGCTGAGATTCCACGTCACAATCCTGTGTTGAAGGAGAAAGTTGAGAAGTACATGCTGTATCACACTAATCATCTATCTCACTCTGGAAGCTGATGCAACCGAAATGGACGATGCATCTATGGGTTTCCTCAAGCTGTTCATCCTACCACTTCCATTGATGAATTTGGATGTATCCAATGGCAAAGACGAGAAACAACTGATGCCTGGGTTGTACCTCATTGCCCAGCATTACTTCATGTTGCTGATTGTCACTTTCACTTTGAGGTTGCTTTCACAGCAAAGGTCTTTAGTTATCTCTACAAGTACCTTTACAAAGGTCCAGATCTTACCTTCTTCCACATTGCTGATCAGCCTGATGATGGAGAACAAAATGAGCCTCAAAATGAAGCAAACAATTATGTGAAGGCATGCTACCTGTCTGCACCTGAATGTACCTGGAGAATATTGGGTTTTGATATCACTCGCAAAGAGCTTGCTGTTCAAATGCTATCTGTGCATTTACCAGGTCAAAACTTGCCCCAATTCCGTCAGCACCATGGCAACCGATCTTATGCCTCCCAACTTGAGCAATACTTCTTGCATTCAAACACACTAGCTGACTTACTTTATGAAGAATACTATCAACAATTTACCTTTCTTAAATACAACCCTACATGTGTTCTTCATGATGATGAATTCATTGAGTGTGCTGTTCCAGGTGTTGTTCGATATGTTGCCCACAGGTGGACCTGCACACAAAAAGTTACTTGCATCCAGCCTGTTCCTCCAATGACTGGGGAGTTGTTCTACCTTTGCTGTCTATTGCATATCAAACCAGCCTGCTCCTTTGATGATCTCTGCACTGTCCACAATGTCAAATACAATACTTTTCAAGAAGCTGCATGTCGTTGTGGCTTATTTGATGATGAAAATGAAGCTCATTTTGCATTGCAAGAGGCTGTTGACTCACACCACACCCCTTCCCAGTTGTGATTTCTGTTCTACTTACTTATCCTGGAAGGATGGCCTGCTCTTCCTCTTTGGAATTTCTTTCGTGCTCCTATGAGCATTGACCACACTCTTCATCTGCAGAATGATGAACTTGGCTATGAACATTCTCTCAGTGATATTGCACACCTCTTGCATCGATCCAACAAACAGATCAGGCATTATGGCCTTCCTACTCCTGTTGAGCGAACGAGGGAAGTTGAAGAAGAGATCATCTATCTTCATCAAAACCATGCTGCTCTGAATGATTCGTTGCATAGGTATCTTTCCCAACTAAACTCAGAACAACAAAACATCTATGATGCAATCCACAACAGCCTCTTTGATCATAATCCTACCACCATCTTGAACTTCATTGATGGTCGTGCTGGTCAAGGAAAGACTTTTTTGCTGAAAACTTTAATAACCTCCTTTCGTGCAGAAAACCACATTGTCCTTGTGGTGGGCACCAGTGCTCTTTCTGCAATCACATTTCAACGTGGCCTTACTGCTCATTGCCTCTTTCACATTCCAATCAGTGATGACAATGTTGATCTGCAATGCAATGTGCCTCTCAACTCTGCACGTGCAGACCTTATTCGTCAAGCAGCTGCCATCTTCTGGGATGAACTTCCAATGTTGAATAAAGCTCCTTGGGAAAGTGTCCATAGGTTATGCTGCCAGGTCATGCAGGTCTTTCATTTACCCTTTGGAGGCAAACTGTTTGTTGGTGGGGGAAATTTTAACCAAGTAGCTCCTGTTGTTGCTGGTGCTGGTGAATTTGCCACCCTTGCTGCTTCCATCAAAGTCTCTCCTTTGTGGCAAACCATGCGTGTCCACACTCTTCACACACCCATTCACTCTCATTCTAATTTATCATTCACCCATCTTGTTGATGCAATTGGAAACGATCGTTCTGGCTGTAGAGTTGACCTTTCATGGCTTGCCACCACTACTGACATCAATGATGCACTTGAATTCCTGTTTCCCCATGAAGTGCTTGATGACCCTGCTGCTTGCCTTGAACATGCTTTCCTATCTCCCCGTAATGCTCTCATTGATGAGTTCAACTGCAGAGTATTGGATCGCCTGCCTGGAGAGTACTGTATGCTCATGTCCAATCATTCATTCACATCATGCTCAATATTAGCAACAGACTATTGCTTCAGCTCTGATGGACTCAAAGAGGCTGACCAGATAACTTGGCATTCTCCAGAGCAAACACCTGAATATCTTGCCCTTCTCAACCACCCTGGTGTGCCTCTCCATATGCTCAGTCTGAAGATTAATGCAATATGCACCCTGCAACGTAACCTATGTGTTGAGAAAGGATTGGTACACAATGCAAAGGTCCGCATCACTGCCATCCACCACCGATTCATTGAAGTGCAGTTCCCTGACTGACCTGACATTGCATGCATACCAAGAATATCTTTTCAATTCACTCCTGCTGGTTCTAACTGGACTGTGACTCGAAGGCAGTTCCCCTTGCGACCAGCCTATGCTGCTACTTTTAATAGCTGTCAAGGACTCACACTTGATCACAGTGTTGCTGATCTTCGAATTGACCCTTTTGCACATGGACAGCTATACACTGCATTATCCAGAGTTCACCGAAAAGAAGATGTATTGATAGTTTTCTCGCCAACAAATGATGAGCAGTCATCAGCAAATGTAGTTTACTCCTCTCTATTGTTAATCTAGATCTGATCAGAACGCTTGTATATATGTATGATGTATGTATCTGTTTGTACTATTCTAGAGTATTCTAACCAATAGACAAATGCTCTCTATTTCAAATGACAGTGGACAGCTTATGAATTGTTATGATTCACCCCTATTCTTCTTCTTTCATATTATCTTGCTTATCCTTATTTCCATAACCTGATGCTTCTATTTTGATAGAGTGCTCTAAAACATACAATATGTTTGTTGCACACCCTTATCTCTCTTACCTCCGCTTCTTTTTCTTTTTGAATCTTCTTTGCTTAGTCATGGATATTCCATAACATTCCATGACCTTCTATTATGCAGTATATAAGCCTAAGTACTTCATCTCTTGTACTCTAGCTTAGTCCTGCTCAATCTACCTTGTTCCTCCTTCACTCCCCTCATTGTAACTCACTACTACCTCTTCAGTAGGCAGACCCACCTTTGATACCATTGTCTATATGTCCTAGATGACAGAACCTTTAAACCTCTGGTGAGTATCTCACTTGTATCTTGAACTCTTGATCCTAGTCTTCAGTTCTTTGAGCCTGTGCTTGTTTCTACATGGCAAGGGAGATGGTATGGAGGGCCAGGTACCTTGGCAGAAGAAAAGGAAGAAGGATGGCATTGCCAAGAAGGAGGACGGCTCAGAGGACAAACCAGCAGGAATGTCTGGGGTTTCAGCAGTGATAACCACCACAGAAGAGGTTGCAGCATTGGCTTTGGACTCTTCCCACTTTCAAAATCTTTCTTGTGCTGCCCTGGACCTGATGCCTGGCCTCCCTCTCCCTGGGATGTTTTTTGTCCAGATGATACTTGATTCTGGCACAACTTCACATCTGATCTGTAACAGGGATCTCTTCTGAACTTTCATGCCAGATGATAGTGTGTGAATGACTATGGCAAACCATGGAACCTTGAGCATTGCTGGCCACAGTAATTGCATGGCTGCATTGTCCATTGGCGGTCATACAGTTTGCCTGTGCCTGCAAGACTGTCTATATGTACCCACTGCTGTCATTAACTTGCTCTCAGCAGGCTGGATGGCTCACCAGGAATGGGAGATTTGCCTCAAAGGGAAGCCTAATCATTGCAAGCTTCTCTTTCATGACAAGCTGCTTGGGGCCATGCCCCTGGTCAACTACCTTTGCCCCTTGGACATTGAGTTTGAGTGCCCTGGATCTGCTGCAGGTTCTGAGTTGTGTTCATTTACTCCTGCTGAAAGCTCTTGGGATCTCTGGCATGCTAGATTTGGCCATCTTGGTGGGGACTTGTCCTGGCTCCTTCCAGTTTCAACACTTGGCATCACAGTAGCATCGGCTCGTCCTCAGGCCAAGTGCAAGTTGTGTATTGTTGCAAAGCATCCATGTGTAACCATCTCTTCATTTCCTCTGAAGAGTTCCTTACTATGTTGGATGCCAAACTCTTTCTTTCTGGCAGAGCAATTGCTGTAATTTAGTACTTGCAAACTATACCAGTAGTAAGCAGATGTGGCAAGCAATTGCCCCACACTTTAATACAGGACTCATGGTCTTGGGCAAATTGTGTTGTAGCAATCTGACCTCATTTACAAATTGAAACCAAGTCTTCACTGAAATATGTCCATCTATAGCACAATGGATCTCCAATTAGGCCTGGTGGTCTTTGCTTAAATTCAAAATGAAGTTATTAAAGGAAGGCTATGTGTATACAAGGCTATGTATAGATAGCTTCCTTTGTAGTATGCAAATCAGCAATAGGGATTGTTGAGTGTGAAACTCACTCTAGCAGAGAAACTTGATAGAGCAATAGTACTAGGGGGTAGTACTGGATTGTGCAGGTGAGATGAGAGGGATGTTTCAGAGATGAGCTGTGATCTCTAAATCTGTACTATTCTGAACTACTGATCTAGGTACAAAAGAGTCTGTATTTATAGATCTAATTAAAGTGGAGTTTGAACTCTACCTCATTGATTATGATGTCATGATTCTAGATGAATGTTTTGTTATGATGTTATGCACAGCAATGCATAATTAATGACATCATGTGTTACACTTGGCCTGGGTAGGGACAAGTGAAGACTCAGTAGGATCACCTGCACAAGTCAAAGGATCAGGGGATGAAGGTTTCAGACCTAGATAGACTAGCCAAAGGGGTGATGACAGAGGTTATGAGAGCTGACATGTTCAGGGACAAGCCAAGAGGTCTTGGGGTTGCAGCCAGAGAAGAAAGTTTTGAGGAGTTCAGGGTTGGATAGTTAGACTACCAAAGACCAAGGGTTCACTATACTGGAGCTACTCAGAGGATGAAGGATGAAGGGAGCAAGGGGCACTATTCCCTTGAGGACTGAGGACTGAGGCAAGACTGGTGAAGGCAAAAACCCAAGTAGGAATTGCTTAAAGATAAAATACATGGCAGCTGGGTATATATACTACTGAGGCAGCCCAAAGGCAGTATCTAAGGAGTCATCCTGAGTAATGGTAGAATAGCCATATGGCTATGGTTCTAAGTATAAGTGCACAGCAGACTGCAATCAGTGAAGCTGTCCATGATGAAGGGAAAAAGTAAGTATAAATAGCATGGGGTTGGTGCAAAGGGAAATGCACAGAAATATCTAAGAAAAGAATGATTGGGTGCAGCTGATCATGACATGGAAGTGAGATCTATGAGAGGAGATACAGTGGCTCAAAAAACTGTCCCAATGTTTGCATGTTTTGGAGTATATGGCCACTAACGGCGATATCCCTAACCTAATCTAAGAGGTGTCAGAGTATGAAACAAAGCTCTTACTCCTGGCTCTCAGATGGTGCAAGAGTTGAAAGATTTGGTTAAGGTTTGATGAAATGACAGGCAAATCAAAATGACTACTCATTGGGACAGTTTTTTGACTTTAAGTTTTGATTACATATATT
>JBBPMV010000442.1:0-16041 GCA_038090495.1 Heimioporus retisporus | reverse complement strand
TCAGGCTGCTTACATAATACTAAAATTGCGTTCAGCCACTTGCAAGATTTCAGATTACAGCAAATCCTGCAAAATGTATGTACAGTAGTTACCGTAAATATTTGCAAGAAATCTACTCTGTGGACTCGGTGGATACGGCTCGGGATGCGATCATTATGCTATTGCTGAAGGTGAATGTGACGTGTCTGGTACCATGATCTGTGGCATCGAGAGAAATTGTTCTGGCCTGTGCAGGCGCCGCAGGAAGTCTGTCGACGGGCGAGAAAGACTCGAGAATGTAGGTGTATCTTTATGTTATGTCTGAGGCTCTACGTGTTCACGCTTCGACACTTCTCTCCAGACTAATCGATGCACTTTGCATGCAATAATCATAAACTGACGGTTGTGAGTACAGATATTCGGTATCTTGCATATATTTTCAGCTCATGGGCGTTAGGTTACTCACCTACGTTGTTGCCATCCAGGCCAAAACATCGTTTTCAGCCGCGGCAGAATTTTGAGATTCTATGTGCGGCTCCGATGAACAACTAATGTGTGCGGATGCAGTGGCGATGATCCTCCGTATGTGGGAATTGCACAGTTGTTCAACGATCGTCCTCGTCGCTCTTCTGGCATTGTTTGCCTTCAAAGTTATTGCAGATGTGGGCTGTGTTGGAGTCGTCAAGTGAACCTACCTGTGTGGGAAGGCATCGTGTATTTCACTGCGTTCGTCCACCTCGTTCCGTTCCCGATGCACCCCACGCTATACAATCAAACAGCATCCTGCTTGCGGCAATCCTGGACGTCCTGCTCAACACGGGATGTCTCAACATACGACGGTATCCGCTTCTTAAGTTGTTGCACTGCTGCCCGTACCCACGTTCACGTTGGCCCCTCGGTTTATCTTGAGCCTGTGGAAGCTGTATGCCCGCAACCTCTGAGGTAGACGCAGAAGTGAGATCGATGTGCTGTATGGATTATCGGTGGTATCAGGTCACAGCGGTGTTGTCAGTGCGATCATATTGCGGATAGGCCGCAGAACGAAGGAGGTTCCGGGGAAAGCAACCCAGGTGGATCAACGGAAGCATGGCAGTGCATAACAAAGATGGGGATGAGGGTAGGTGCCTTACGGTCAATACACGGCAGGCGCGTTGTACTACGTTATTTATTTGGCAGACAAATACGTTAGATCACCGTGACTAGCATCTGCAAACAGGATGGCGCTCATTGCGTCGTGGTCCGTAGCAGTTGGGCATGGCAGACAAACTAAGCCCAGTGTCGATTTTCTCACTGTGAATGCCCAAGCTGCGGGCATATGGCTCCTGCAAGTTCTAGATGAATCGCAGGACGAGCGTAGATGTCTGAGGCATATGGCGATAAATGCATGCCATCCAGACGAGGGTAATGTTCCGGTGGAAAATACCAAGCCGCTCCTAGTGGTTACGGATGAGAAGACGCGCTCGACGACCTATTAGATGGACCCAAAAGACGAGATACGTCACGTAGGGCTCCCACTACATCTCAATTTAGGCTGTGACCATGACTGCAGCCTTGAAGATTACCGGTGTACGCCGTTCGTGCAGGAAGGCGTGATGGTTCAAACGGTTCCGACAGCAGAATTGGGGTGTAACGAGTGTTGGGGCGTCGGAGGTGAGGAAACGAACTGAGCGAAGGCAGAGTGGGTAATACCCGTTGTCGCGGTGTCCTAAAGGAGTGTCGAGAATTGTTAGCAGGGAACGGAACGGTACTCCGTTGGGATTTAGATACCAGATACCCTCTGTTCTCTACGAGATCGCGTTCGAGACCCGGCTCGTTGGGCCATGAGTGAGTCTTGTGCGGGCCTCGTCCCGGCTTCGTTTGTGCCATCTCCTTGCTCTCGTCCTCCCGCCATGCACGGCCACCCTGTTGCTTCACCCGACGTGCACTGACACGGTCCATGGCCATCACCCTTCCGGTGTACATGGCCTGTCTTCCAGCCTGCATGCCTGCAACAACAACACGCGACAACTGCAATAGTGCACGCTAATCGTGTGGTCGCGCGTCATAAGGTAAGGGGAAGGCCAGAGTGAGGCGAGGGCCAGGAGGGACCAGGGTGAATGGCGATGACGCAATGATCATCGCGCCAACGCAACCATCCCGTCGTCGTCATCATATTGTCGTGGGTCAGTATTCGCTGTCCCAGCGGATACACAGGGAGAGATGGTAAGGGGAAGACGAGAGCGGGCGGGCGTGATGTAGGGAGAGTGAGCGAAGCAGCTGGGCATGTCGGGAGAATGACGGAGGTGGGCATATGCACAACGAACGCGGGCATGTCAAATGAATTGGGATAGGGTGTGCATTTGGACACGGGCGAGACTCACGGGTATGGGCTCGAGCGAATACAAGCGACTGGCCGTGCATGCCAACGTCATTAGTGACGGTGGTGGGCCAGGCAAGGTGAGGGCGGACGGCAGCAACGACGACACATCAACGGCCACGTTGCTGTCGCCAGTCACAATTTAAATTAGAAATCAGAATCAGCGATTGCGGGTTCATGTCGGCGCACATTGCAAGCGGAGTAGTGACGAAACGAGACGGCTGCGGGTAGCTGCGAGTGGCGACACACTTCTGGCACGTGGGTGACTGCGCCGACGGAGTGCATCAGGGTTTGGGAGGGAGCGATGTGGCACCGCTGAGGTCCACGTGAGGTCCCTGTTGACTTTGCGTGAGGGTCTGCGTCTAATTGGGCTGCATTGAATGACTGGGGTAGCGAGTGTCGCATGCAGCAAGCGTTGCCACGTGAGATAGTATCACGTGTCACCTTTAGCTTCGAGTTGTTGCCCGACCGTTCTGACCCCGAGCATCAACGCATTCCCGGTGGCCCTTGCACTGGGCTCGGCGCAAAGAACATACCAGCCTGTCTCCGAGCCTATTGCGCCCCAGCCGCCGTGTCAACCCATGGTCTCCGTGTTTTCGACTATACCGCTGGCCACTATTGCCTATCTTACGACCATTACCTCCTGTCACTCATCTCAAAGGTATATCTTCTCTCTCTCTCTTCCTTACCCTCCTCTTTCACTTCTCTCTGCAGTTCTAGATGTCCAAATAAACCCGGTTTTATCCAGGCTAGAACAAGGCCGATTGCCACAACTAGCTCGACAAAGAGGTCCTCGTACTCGCTCTTCGCTTTTCCTCGTCGATCCTGACCCCATGACAGCTCTCCAAGTACCAGGTGCTAAACACGTTTGAGCAACACATCCAGGTGCCCAAGACCTTTCTTTTGGCACCGTTCTACTTGTCGTCCTCTTTCACTTTATCAACCCCCTCGCCGCTCCTGTCTCGAACATCATCCGATGGGCCCTCCCCGCTTACTTTTCATAGAGCCCTCGAGCACCCCGCCCCGCAAGACGACGCCTGGTGGCCCACCAACCGGGTTATCTTGGGCTATTTCAACTTTGTCGAGAGCTTTGCGCCGGGGGTCATCCTGTATGTTCCGTGGTACTACGCGCTCAAGACGGTGTCTGTTCTCTGGCTGCAGCTGCCAACGTTCGGGTGCGTCGTGGGATGTCAAGGCTATGTCCGCTCATGTGGTTGTTGATAGGACGCTCAAGCGTTGTACGGCTTGGCCATCGAGCTCATGCAGGCCAGCGTCGGGTGTTGCTGTGTGGTCGTGCCTACCGACACGGTCACGGCGGAGGGGCTGCGCGACCGCGTCAACACGGCTACGAGTACGGATTAAGTGCGTCGTGTTTCTCTTGGTTCGGTTTATGTTGCCATTCTGTTTTTGTTTCTGCGTTTCCCTAGCTTCTTTTTTTGTGCTGTTTCTGCGTCGGTAACGCCTCGTGACTCCTATCCGCGATTGTAATTTCTGATTTTATTTTCATGGCCCACCACCTCGTATGGACAGTTTATGTTGTGTGTTCTTTCGTTCTCCGCTGAACGAATATTTATCTCTCGACGGGCCCGCGTGCGGTAAAAAAAAAATGGATTAAATTATTGATCGTGTGAGGGGAACCTAGTATGTGAATGCGACGTGCTGCGGAGCGGTGTCTTGTGGATGGGTCTAGACTCTGTCCGTATCGGGACGAGAAAATGCCCTTGAAGCTGTAGATCATGCCAAAAACGACTACTTGCAGCCCTGCTGACGAGGCAACCTGACGTTTCTTGGACGTCGAAAATCAAGTCCATCGCACGTCTTATGTATGTCGCTCAAGCAAGTACATGCACTGCAAGGACGTGTAGTGGAGAAATGTGTTCGCCACCGAGCTGGGATGTGAATGCGATTATGTACCCAGAAACGTCATAATACCGGACAGCACTGGTACGGCTACCCTTGGCGCTCCGACTCGTGCTGATTTCATCAACCCAACTACACAGCGATTTCAAGTCCATTGTCACGCGCACACAATATCGCGGGGTGTGATCGCGATTCGTCCATGGTGGTATGATGATGCATCGTCGCCCTTCGAAAAAAAAAGGACGGCTCTACGGTCTTCAATATCAATCTCGAGCGTTTAGGGACTCCAGAACTACAGAGTACATAGGCGGACCGAACCCCCCCTCTCCCTGTCATGCATGACCGTACCATGACGCGTCCTACGGTATCGACGATCCCCCTGGATGCGAAAACGCGTGGCGATCAAGGGGGATGGGTTTGAGGGAGGGAGGGACACGATGCCACTGGCGGCCGAGAGTGCGGCGCCCACCCCGATTCAGACCCGCGTTCCTTGTGTTGGAAACCAGCTGTTTTGTACGACACTCGCTCTCTTCGACGCGTCCGTTGTTTGCTTGCTCACTGCTCCTTCTGCCCCCCAGGATCCCCAGGCACATATGGTCTCTCGAACGGGACGTGATCCTCACGTTTGGCCCCTCAGATCTCAGACCTCGGCTGGCGATGCGTTTTGGATGGCACGGACGAAAATAGTTGCATCAAGCCTTTGTTTGATATCAGATCCGACGCTCCGCCGAGCTACGAACGGTGGTGCCGAGGCGCGCATATCTGCAGAACAAGCTCAAGACCGCCATGCGCCCACCCGTTCATATTCCGTGAGATAGCATCATCCGCTGTTGTTTCATTGTCCTCGCCATCGCCTTCACCCCATGAACTATCGACCCATTTACCGACCGTTTTGGCTCTAACTATCCCCGCGTTATCGACTGCGCCGCCGCAGGAGGGGAGCGGAAAAGGGAAGGAAGGGGGGATAGATGTTGATCGAACGTCGATTAGATGCGTGTTGCCATTTTTTCTTTCTTTCTTCCCTTATACCCTCTGGATGCGTCACAGCGACTCATACAGTATTACGTGCAATGTCGTGATGTGCAGCTTGCCGAAAATGAAGTGTCGTATCGCAGGTGCTCACCATAAGAGATGCACAGCCTATGCTTGGAGGACGATCTTTGACTCCACCAGATGATGTTCTCGATCTCGTTGGAAGCTCAGAGCTTGCTTGTCAAAATTTCGGTCTATGCACAGGAAAAGACGCGTGTCGTTTGGTATGTTGTTCACCCATTCATTGTACCGCCTGTTGACATAACTAAAGTGTCTTCATGCGGGTCTGGACAGGTCGGTCATGGTCTTCGAGCACGTATGAACCAACAGCATTCATGGCTCCGCCCAATCATCAGACAGGCTGCGGCAGTCATCAGACAAAGTCATGCTCTCATCGACATCCTTGATGTGACTTCCACTCGGTCACACCGTAAGACGGTCACGGTCCCTGCGAATTAGGTTATAACATTGACCATCCGTCCATTTCTTTCCAGACTTTACCCCCGTTTTCGTGTGATATTCCAACCCCGAGTCCATGTCTTCCGCACTACAGCTCGCCGTTCAAAGCATTCTATTCAATAATTATTCGAGTTGTATGATGGTTCATCTTCCCACTTTCTAGCCGTTGACTACTCGTTCTCTAGTCATGCAAATGATCGCTGTTGGATACGATTATAGTGTGTAACGCCCTTTTGCATCCATACCTTCATGGTCATTGAGCTACCTCAAATTAGTACTTACCATTCCAGATGAAGTAGGTTCACATCATTCATGCTAATATTCCATAACTGATTCGGTCATTTGCAGATCGAGTACATTTGGGTCAGCACACGGTATTACCTGACCTATCACATGTCTCACATTACTGCAGAACAAACCTTGGACACGTGTCTCCACATTGTTCGTTATTGTGTGTATCTCGAATCTTTCCACAAATCTGTAATCGCACCTAATTCAGGTTCGTTATTGTGGTCTGTTTACCTGCATGTATGTGTACCACTAGAATAATGCCATTGGGTTGCTGATCAGTTCACTAGGATCAATGGCCTCTGTATGTTTAAGGCCATGATATTTCAAGATGACTGAGTTGACTTGGAGCACATTTACAGCAGGGACCTCCTTCTTGCCTGGACCAAAAGAGGTTCTATTCCACACTGCTTGTAATCAATAGGTATGCTTAACTTGTGTAGGTGTAAGTCATTTCAAGCTGTTTTCTGGCCAATCAATGAGTTTTCCATGGAATTATCATAATCCAATAGTTGTGAGTACAGCCATTTAGTGTTTTATATATTCTTTCACCTCAAGGGTAATAGGTTACATCACATCCATTTTTGCTGATTTATCTGCAACATTTTTCCTGGCTGCTGCTGAATGTGAGATTTTATGTTTAGCTCTGGTATGTAACTCACAATTGTGAATACAGTAGCAATGATCCTCCGTGTCTGGGCCATGTACAATCAGTCAGGGATCATCCTTCGAACCCTTCTTGTGGTGTGTGCCATTGAAATCATAGCAAGTGTGGTCTGCAGTGTTTTATCTTTCATGGAAAATCCTGGTATGTGCACCACACATCCATGTCATGCATGCTACATCACAGGTTGAACAGGTACTGCTCAAATACTTGATTTTACATTTTGCACACTGCAACCCTCTCCCTATGTTCCAACTCTACTGTTGTACATTTCTCAAGCTGTGCTTGGTGCACTCATGTGTCTGCTTGTCATAACCCACTACATCAGGGAATCATTCCAGATGTACAAGGCAACAAAGCATGTCCAACTGAGTTGTTATGTGAACCTGCTTGTGAGAGAAGGAATAGTATACTTTCTTGTGTATGTCCACCATGTTCTATATCCAAGTCAGATGTAGCTTGTGCTAAATCAATCAGACAGCATTCTGGTGAATGCACTCCTTAATGTGCTGATGGCAATGGGAGATTTCCCAATTTCTGGTAGTAATATATTCCTGGCTGTAACACTGCAAACTACTCCCCTATTTGCATTGGCCCCCCGACTCATCTTGAACCTGCGGAGGCTGTATGCCCATGACCTTCGGGGTAGACGTGGGAGCCAGCTCGACACGGCATTTGGATTGTCATCGGGATTGGGCAACAATGGTGCTGGCAGTACGATCATCTTCGCAGCCAGGCCACAGAATGAGGAAGAGGGACAGGGGGAAGAGATCCAGATGGAGGAACAGGAGCATGTAGGTGCGTGACAAGGATGGTGCTGAGTTAGATATTGGGCGGTCGATGGATTGCAGGCGCGTTGTGCCATGTTATTTGTGTATATATTTTGGAGATGGATACGGCTCGGGATGCAATGATTATGATATTGCTGAAAATGAACATGACGTCTCTAGCACTATGTTCTATGGCATCGAGAGAGATCGTTCCAGCATATACAGGTGCCCCGGGAAGTCTGTCGACAGGCGAAAAAGACTCGAGAACGAGGGTATCTCTTTGACGTTGTGTCTGAGGCTCTGTTGAGTTACTGACAGAGGTACACGGAACCAATATAGTCACGGTCTCCCCTTCGCTGACCGTTGCACTCCCCACCTTTCGTATCCTTATACCCATCATTTCTGTGTCCTCGCCGCCACCTCAACCCCTTAACTATCGGCTTGCCCGGGTTCCCAACTGCGCCACCACAGTTGAAGAGATGAGATGACAACTGTGGTCATTAGATGTCGGTTGCGCATCTGAATACTTGGTTGCGACCGATATTGTATTGCTATAGTGTGCGATCGAAATCGAGTGGGGTGTTGCGAGGACTTACTTGCCACCCCGAAGTTCGTGTCGGGTATCGAATGCGTCCACATCGACGATGGTCTGGGATCATATATATGAGTGCCGGTGGGATCCGGAAACAGGGCCTGGTGGTCCGGCTTGTTCTGTGGGGGATGCATCGCGCTATGGCATCGCGTTGACATCCGGTCCATAGCAAGCTTCCATTTGTTGGCACTCGACTTCAAGTTGTCGTCACTGCTTAGGGAGTGCTACAGTTGGAATCCCAACTAAATGATCTTGGGGGACAGCAGTCAGAGTAGTGACAAGGGCCTTCGCAGGCAGAAGGTGCACGTATATATCACCTGCTCCCTTACCTCAGGCTGTGCCCCTGTTGCGCCGTCTGAAGATCAGGTTTCACGATCCTGATGTTCAAAGAGGGAGGACTGGGGGACATTGCTAGGCTCGGCTGTCTTTGTTGGCCTCCCCCTCGCACACGGATCTTGTTCTGGGTCCCCACTCCGATTTGGCCTTGCGTTGGTAGCACTGTGCTTGTGTAATCTTCCGTGTGGCTGAGCAATCGCCGCCACGTGAGATGGCGTCACCCATCACCTCCATCTACAATCGGACTGTTGCCCTACCGTTCACAACTTCCGGCCCCAAGCACCAACACATTCTCAACGAACCTCGCACTGGGCTTGGTGTAAAGAACATGTGACCTGTGCCCGACCCTCAAATCGTTTCAATGCTTTCAGTGCTTGCCCTCCCTCCCGCTGCCTACCCATCCACACTCCAGCATTGGTGTAACCGCACTCAGCCACATCACAAAAATTGCAAAACTGTGAGATTACCTAATATGACTGATATCACATGACGGGACGTGAGAATTGTCAGCCGCGACTTATTTGCTGATGTCAGCAGATGTTATCGAGACCAAGCTGGAACTATCGCAACATCATAATCACTCTGTCATGCGCATCCGGTATCATAGTCGCTCCAATGTAACAGGGATTCTGATAACATATGATATTGTCTTCTCAGAGTGAACCATACCCTCCTGAGCCCATATTTCATCATCAAGTTCTTCGCCTTCGTCTGCAATGACATCCACCTCATCCTTTTCGGTCATGCACTTCAACAATCCGTTCTCTAATCTCGTCTGCAACCTTCCTAGCGACCTGATCGAGTTTGGCACTTGCCATCATGTGGTCCCCCCAGATGCCAAAGCTGAGCATCCAGAGTACACGTCTGGATGGAGCAGCCCCTTGGCACGAGCGTGGTATGGATGGTGCGCCAGTCCGAGGTACGACACTCAAACGACCTTCAGGGGGCCTTCGAGCCAGCTGCAAGCGCGCGTGTGAGAAGGGCAGCGGTGCACGCACGCGGAAAGGAGAGGACCGAGGAACGAAGCAAGACGTCCTACCTTGTCGAAACGTCTGAGAGGTGTGTTCTCCCGCTGGTGTCGCAAAATCTCCTTGCCCAACTCGTCCACCTCTTTGTCCTCACTGACACGGCCATTAACACGCATGGACAGATGGAATGGCGTCTGACGTACCATAGCTGAGCAGCAAAATGTTGGCACAAATATCCTTGTCAGCCCATTTGGCAGTAAATGCATGCATCAGGTGCTCCAATGCGGCCATGAACACAGAAGAATGCCTGATAAGCCGTCATCCGAATATGCGCGAAAGAGTCAGTGATCGACACACCTGGGACATGGGCCTGTTCGGGCCCACCTGGTAAATGACCTTGGAACTGATCAAACCGCATCATGGTGACGATCGAGCCCCATTCGCGGTGGTCATCAACCCAGAGTCTGTCCAACATGTCGATGCAGGTGTGGTAACAAACAAGAGTACTTTACTGGGCGATGGTGCAGCAAATGTTGGATACGGCAAACATGCTCACAGCGAACGTCTTTTGGGAGTCATCGTGCGTCAACGTGCCAGTCAGCATCGGTAGGCCTTTGGTGGCGATGCGTAAAATTGAACCGTGCGCCACCGTTTGCCGGTTTGTCACGAGTCACACATTTGTGACTTGTGAAGAAATTTTCACAATGTCTTTTCCTCCCGACGCCCACCTCCCTGCGACCAACAATCAGCCCACACCCCACCGCAAAGATGAGAGCAAAGGACAGCAACGGTTCACCCACCACAGCCACCACCATGAGGAAGGTCAAGATGCCTGTCTATCCACCACTGTGAGGGTGCGGGCGATCAGCTCGCCAATTCAACCTAGGCCATACTCAAGTTGCTCCGGTTCTCTCTCCGCTCCCTCGAGGACGACACCGCAGTTGACCTGGAGCATCCATATTCAAATAGTTGGTATGTCCTCGCTTCACATATCCCCTGCTAATCCTTTGGCAACACAGCTATCTGGAACTGCCCGCCCACTATCCAACTGCAAGATGGGTGAGGTATGATCGTCTACATAATCTCACTGACCACTGCTAGGGTGTGGTGAAGCAGCAACAGTCCTACCACTGCCACCACGAGAGTGAAGCGCGACCATACAGCGATGGAGGGTGGTATGAATGCCCTGCCACAACCATGATGGGATTGGGGGTGCCTTAATCGTGCATGCCAAACTACGATGGGCAAGTGCATCGCGATTGATATGACAATGGGTGAGGGGCCATGATCATCCTGTGGTTTAATCACTTCAGTTCGACTAATGTTTCTGATATCAC
This sequence comes from Heimioporus retisporus, assembly GCA_038090495.1. Lineage (NCBI taxonomy): Eukaryota > Fungi > Basidiomycota > Agaricomycetes > Boletales > Boletaceae > Heimioporus > Heimioporus retisporus. Next base: position 5,400 of record JBBPMV010000442.1, on the reverse strand, counting down.
ACAGCTCACACATCACATGGCAAAGTGGTGTGATGGTGCACAGGTTGTGCTTTGCCGTTCTCGCCTTCGACATTGCTTTTTGTGGTTTCCAAGCTCGTCTTTGCATTCCGTACCATTGTAGTGTTATCCGTCTTTTAGCTGCTCATGGAATGTATCATGTCATCAGAATAGAATTATCTGTGGGTTCTTCTCTAGCAAGAATCAATTATCAGACATTATCTGGGGATATCAGAATGATATCATTTGACCATGAAGAGGCGGCTTCCGGTCTGGAAAGTGAGAACTTTGTTCGGAAAATGAGGACTTTGAGATTGTAAAATAACTACGCACAAATTCTGACATGTCCGACACGTCCATGACACGTGATAACAGAAAACATTACAATATTTTGCAATCTCATAATTTTGCTATTTTTGTGATGCACGCGCACATGATTTCGATTGGTTCACTCACTGGTCGACGGAGTCCCACGCTTGTCGCTCCCCAGCCGCTGTGTCAACCGCTCTTGCCCCAGCGCCCATGCTCCCATTGTTTCGACTCTACCGCTTCATCGAGCTTTGATCAGATATGTGTTGCCTTTTTTTTTTCTTGGTACACTCTGAACACGCGATCATACCACACGCTGAAATGACGAAACTTCAAGGGCGTTTCGAATCCTTCTGGGCGAATGTTCGTCTTCTCTCTCCTTTTCCTTACCCGCTTCTGATGCTTCACTTTGCGTTTCCAGATGTATGGAGTAAAATTTTAGTTCAAATAGCCCATCGTGTTCACCAGTCAACGACTATTTTAACCAGCGCGGGAAAGAGGTGCTTGTTCTCGCCATTCGCCTTTCCTCGTCGATCCTGACCATGTGACAGCTCTCAAAGCAGTCGGTGCTGAACACGTTTGAATAACACACGTAGGTGCCCATGCCCTTTCTCACCATTCGAATCCTTGCTTGTTACTCTCTTCCATTTTATGAACCACCTCGCTGCGCCGGCCTCGAACTGTATAGGATGGGCCATCCTTGGCTGCTTTACGCTTACGGCTCTTGAGCAGCCTGTCCCACGAGACGACGTCAAATGGCTCACTTACTGGGTCATCCTGGGATATTTCGACTTTGTCGAGAGCTTTGCGTTGGGCGTCATCTTTCATGGCTCCCCAATGCGCGTAGAGAGCCTACGTTCTTTTTTTTGTGTTTTTGTTGAAGGTGTTTATCTCGACCCTTATCCATGGTGAAACGGATTTGATCGTATGAAGGGGTGTCAGACGTGAGTCTGACTTGCTGCGGGGCGGTATCTTGTGGTCAGTCCAGTTTTATCGAGACGAGAAACACTTGGACTACAGATCATGAGATGATGCGATGTATAAACGTGAACTTCCTGTCTACGAGTGACCTGGCGTATTTTGGGGTTCGAGGACCAATCCAGCGCACGTCTCATACTTTGTCCAAGTACTGCTCGGATGCGTAGTGAAGGACGTGTTAACCTCGACGTGCGACACGACATGCCATCGTAGGTATCCAGAAGCGTCAGCGTAGGACATTACTCCCCCCTCTCTCGTTCTCATCTCCGGCGTCAAACGACACGATGTGCACATTGCGCATGTGTCCATCCAGCATCGGTTTGTCCTCTCGCGGCACGGTCGTCTAGGTGCCCCTTCGAGCGCGGTCTACCCTCTCACCCCATGAAGACTGGAAAGTGTTTCAAGCGCATGTGCGCATCGAGACGGGTATTATATCGATGGTCGCCCTAACATCGACGCGGAGGACCTAGAACAGAAGCCCGGGCAGAACGATCGCCTTTGAGGCGCATCCTCCAAATCGCCGCTTGCCCCTCGCCCTCCAGTGGAAGATGCGTACTATCGAACAGGGATGATACGCAAACGCAGGGAAACGATGGACGTCAAACGGGATTCGGGTTCGCAACAGACCCGGATCTCGAACGACATACATGCACCCCCAACAGGCGACGAAACCGTGCCGGAACGATTTGGATGGGTGCTTACACGAAACCACGCAACGACATGGCCGTGAGACACTGCTGATGAAGAGGACGATCCAAAGGTGAGAAGGCGAGTTTGAGAGGGGTGGGAAGGAGGAATGTACCAATGTTTGGAGTGCCAGCGGCGAGCCAACCCCGCCACGGCATCGCGATTCGTTCCACCGGGTCTTGAGAACGCGGTATCGCGGGGTGAGCACCACGTGGTAGACATGGACGAAATGAGTACCTTGGGCTGCTGAGGACATGGTGCGTTCCCATCCGATCCATAGTCGTGCAGCTTTCACTTAACCGTGCGCGGTGGAATGGTGATACACCGGCCGGAACACACCTGTATGTCAAACTGTCGGCGACTGTTAGTCAAACGGACCCGGGCGCATGTATGCGACGCACCGGAGCCAAAAACGAGTCCGACGATACGTCCAAGGCTATGGGGACACGTATACGACGAAGACGGCAGAGAGATGTCGTCAGGACAATCATCCTCGGGTAGCTGCCTCGGGGCCAGTCGCGGTGTGCCAGGCACCTGGTACGCCTCACACGCGGCAAAAGTCGAGATGAAGCTGGAGCGGTGGGAGACTTGACAAGGCGAGGGGGACTATTACGGCGGCGCTGCTTCCGGGTCGTCTGCGCGTCGTGTGGCACGGTGGCATGGGGGTCCACGGCTGGAGAGCGGTTGAGAACGGGAAGCAGGTGGTTGGAGACGTACTTGGACGGGCAGGCCATGGAGGTATCGATGCGGAGGCCGCCGCGGTAGGAGTGGGGTGTGGCGCGGCGTGGAGTCACGAGCGGATGACGCGATAGCGGAACTAGAATGCGGTCAGGCGAGAGACACTTGAGCTCTTGAAGCTTGTGTGACTACTGGTAGTCACTGTCATCTCAGAAAAGACTGTTGGAAGGTCCGGTAGGGCGTCCGAGAAACCTAGCGTGACGTTAGTGGCAAGGAAAATATGCTCGTGATAACACTGTACCATGATATAGTGGGCTGCGGGCTCGCACTATATTTTGGTCCGTGGAAGCTATATCGTTGGCTTGGTCTCATTAGAACATAGGTGTCCATGTGACCTTTCAAATTCATCTTTGTTGAAATCACAGGAACAGGCCCGAGCCTCGACGCGTCCTACGAAGAAGATGCTTTCAGTGAGCCGCCAGATCGTACTTAAAATACGAGATCCACGGGGCTTCTGGTCCCGCAGCTCGCTGCCTCTCAATTTGTATAATGACCGTGACTGCAGCTTCGAAGATCGTGTGTATGTGCCGATCGCGCTGGAAGGTATAGTAGTGCCGACGTTCCGACAGCGGAATTGGAGTGTCACGAACGGAGCTTTGCTGCGGGGAAACGAGCGGGGCAAAGGTAGAGCGGGTAATACCTGTTTTGAAGGAGTGTCGAAGATTGTTAGAAGGGAACGAAGCAGTGTTGAGTTGGTATGTGCGATACCGGATACCCTCCGTTCTCCAAGAGACTGCGTTCGAAACCTGGCTCATTGGGCCACGAGCGAGTCCTGTGTGGGCCTCATCCTGGCTTCGGTTGTGCTGCCTCCTTGCTTTCGCCCTTTCGCTATGCGCGGCCACCCTGCGGCAACAACCGACGTGGCGGATGGCCATCACCCTTCCGATGTACACGGCATGTCTTTCCGCCTGCATGCCTGCAACATCAGCACGCGATAACCCCAATAGTGCTAGTGGTGTAGTCGCGCGTCATGAAGCAAGGGGAAGGCCAGAGCAAGGTGAGAACCAGGGCGGACTAGGGTGAATGATGACGACACAATGATCACCGCGCCAACGTAGCCATTGCGTCGTCTTCACCATCGTTGCCGTGGGTAGTATTTACTGTCCATGCGGATACACGGGGAGAGATGGTAGGAGCAAGACGAGGGTGGGCGGGCGTGATCCGGGCATGTCGGGAGAACGCCGGTGTTGGCCGTATGCACAACGAACGCTGGCATGTCGAGTGGATTGGGATAGGGTGTGTATCTGGGAGCGGGCGAGACTCACGGGAATGGGCTGAAGCGAATTCGAAGGGACTGGCCGCGCATGCCAACGCCAATGATGGTGGTGGGCTAGGCAAGACAAGGGCGGACGGCAGCAACGACGACACGATGAATATGTTGCTGTCGCCGGTCACAATTGCAGGTTCACGTCGGTGCGCACTGCAGGCAAGTGGGAAGACTGTTTGTGCATGTGTGTGCATCAATTGAACGCGCTCACAACTTGCTCTACCAGTCGACGGCATCACGCTCGTTGCGCTTCAACCGGTGTCAACCGCTCAGTTCCCGTGCTCCCCGTGCCATTTTCGACGGTACTGCTGGCCACTATCGCCTGTCTTTCGACCACTACCTCCTGTCACTCATCTGAAAGGTTCGTCTCCTCGCTCTGTTTTCCTTGCCCTCCTCTCTCACTACCTCTCTCCGCCTTTCTAGATGCCCGCTGCACAGAAGGCTCAACGACACCTCGTGTTTATCCAGCCCAGAGCTGGGGACAACTACCTCAACCAATTCAACAAAGAGGAACTCGTGCTCACTCTTTGCTTTCTCTTGTCGATTCTGACCCCATGAGAGCTCTCAAAGCACTGGGTACTGAATACGTTCGAGCAATACATCCAGGTGCCCACGTCCTTTTTCGCCATTGGCACTGTCTTGCTTATCGCCCTCTTCCACTTTATCAACCCCCTCGCCGCTCCTGTCTCGAACCTTATCGGATCGGCCCTCCCCGCCTACTTTTCATAGAGCCTTCGAGTACCCCGCCCTGCAAGACGACACCCAGCGGCTCGCCTACTGGGTCATTCTGGGCCATCTCAACTTTGCGGAGCGGATCATCCTGTACTACGCCCGTGGTATTACGCGCTCAGGACGGTGTTCATGCTCTGGCTGCAGTCGACAAACGTTCGGGTGCGTCGTGGGGTGCGGTGTTCTCGTCAGGATTATATCCGCTCACGTTGGTAGGGCGTTAAAGTGTTGTACGGCTCGGCCATCAAGCCTGTGCTGAACAGCGTTGGGTGTTGCAGTGTGGTCGTCCCCACCACTGCTGAGGGGCTGCGTGACCGCGTCCACACGTCTACGAGTGCGGATTAACCTAGTGCGTCGTATTTCCTTTGACTCGGCTTGTGTTACCGCTGTTTTTTTTTATTTGTTCGTTTCTGCGTTTCCCTCACCTCTCTTTTGTGTTACTTCTGTGATACCTCTTGACTCCTATCCGCGATTGTACTGTCCGATTTTATTTTCATGACCCGCCACCTCCCATAGACAGTTTCTGTTGTGTATTCTTTCGTTTTCCGCTGAACGGATATTTATCTTTCCACTTTAGGCACCCCCAAACTGGATACCTCTTAGGTGAAAAACATATGGCACAAGTATTAACCTAAGAGGTCACTTTCCATGGGATTTCCCCTCCCTTGTGGCTTTATCCCAGCCCCTGCCAATTT